>JANHZU010005722.1:17455-29821 GCA_032468055.1 Acrochordus granulatus | reverse complement strand
ATTCATTCATTCATTCATTCATTCATTAAATTTCTATGCCGCCGAAATCCGAAGACTCTCGGCGGCTAACAACAGTATATTTAGACATGTCATACAGAGTTGGGTATAAGATGGGCAGCTATATAAATGTTTTAAATAAAGAATAAGCAAGGAAACAACTAAGTTGTGGGGCAAAAGGGCTAGAAAACCATCTTTTTGCCTTGTGCTTTTTTGGATGGATGTTTCAGGAGCAGATTCTGGCAAAATTATCAGCAGGTGGCTAGTAGAGCTTTCAGAAGACATGAGAAGTTTATTTTAAGCAGTTAGCATTATGTTGATTACCTCTTCAGAGATATCCTGATTTTCTAACTCTAAGTTATCAAGCTGCCCCTAACCCTAGAGGCAACTTCATGATGGCAGTATTTTAACTCTGCTTGTGTTTATGATGCAAAATGGTCAATTAAAAAGGTATCTTTTCCTCTAATCCCCTATAGTACCAATTAGAACTGCGTCTCATAACATTGGGGAAGGGGGAAAATCCTCTGCTTCTTTCTCCTTTGTTCACGATGCTCTGTCAAATGCCAACTAGATAAATCTTTACCTTCCTAAGCAAAGTCTGATGATGACAACATTCTTCCGTGGTTTGTCTGCAAACCTGATCTTGATAAAATCATAGAGCTGGAGCCAGGTTTAGCTATTGGATCTAACATCTTGCCCTGTGTAGGCCTTCAGATTAAGGTATCTCTAACCAATGACTCTTTAGGCTGGAATAATCAAAAAGAGGACTTAGGGGGAGTCCTCCTCTCTCTCTGTCCAGCTGGTGTGCAGAGACAGCTTCCTCCATACATGCAGTCAGCATCCAGATGTGAAGACGGATACTCATTGGCAGACTAGGAATTAGACTCTTTGAAGCCATCGAATCTAGCAGCCACCATCTTGCGGCAACAAAGGTCCACAGTTCCTTGGTTTTCCTGGAACCCAATAACAAGGACGTGACCTGTTAAATGTTACAAGGTTGATGGGATTCCTCATTACTTGCGCCTGTATTATTTATTTTTATTCATTCATCACATTTCTAGACTGCCCATCTCTCTCAGATGTATGCATGTGTTGTTCCTAATCATCTTGACTCCTAGAAATTCCCTGGATCTGAAGTTTTCTTGGCAAGATTTTTAGAAGTGGTGTGCCCTTGTCATCTTCTGGACTGAGAGAGAGAGGGGTTGGCCCAGATTCACTCAGCTGCTTTTGTGCTTAAGGGGAGACTAGAACCCGTAACTCTTGATTTTCACCTGAGTGTTTTTAACCACTATATCAAACTGGCTCTCATCTGCATCTACCACATATGTAGTAATAATATAATCCCTCCTATAATGTTAAACAGCCAAGAATAGAGCAGCTGAATTAAATCTGTTGGGTTGATGACAGAACAGAAACTTGTACAAAACCAGAAAAGAAGCTTCAATTAAATATTGTGACTTAGGGGACTTGGCAGTCTAAAGTCTGGTGCTTCTGGCTTTTCGATCGGTCCTGATGACCCATGTTACTGTTCAGATTTCGAAAATATTTTTTTAGTTAGTAACCTTATCTTTGAAGTGTCTCCCCATGGAAATAATTTCATAAATATTTCAAAAAGATTCTGCATGCACATATGGCAAACTGTGGTGCTCTTAGTCACACAATTTTTTTCCCTAGGAACAAAAGTCCTAATAGGAGAGTTAGAATCATGTCTGACAGCCCTTTCTCAGAATGGAGTGGAATGCTCATTTGAAATAGTGGTTTAATTAAAGTGAAAACAAAAAAAACAACCCTTCGCATCTTCCTAAAAACTCATCAAGTGAGACTGAGATTCGTATTCTGTTGGACTTGATTGACAGAGGGAACAGATTGACTTGGCATGTTGGTAGAGCTCATTAATCTTGTTCAAATACCTACTAGAGAAATTCAGAGATTTCTCCACAAGCTGTTCTCTAAGCAGCACTTAGACTGTTTGGGTTGCTGGCAATCTCCTATCACCGGAAGACAAAGGAAGGGAAGAACATTATTTTAATTATATGTTTCCAAGCCACTTCTGTGTCTGACCACAGTGTCGAAAACTGACAGCAAATGCAGCCATTTTGGAGTTTAGGAAAGCTTTTGTTAAAAAATCTTCAATCTTCCTACGATTAGGGATACAAAGGGAAAAAATAAATCCTTTTTCCATTTTGTTTCATTTTTAAGTGGGTACATTTGTCGGTTGTGTTTTGGCTCATCTTTGGCTTTCATTGAAGGCAAGTCTACACAGCTATATCAAAATGTGCCTTCAACTTTGCATTTAAATATTTCAGAGGTGTTTCAGTGCACACATTTTTGTACACTGGCAAACACAAGAAGGCATTTGAATATCAAATTGCTTGAGGAAAGGAATGGCAGGAATGCAAAACTGGGTATACATCTTTATTCTTTCAATCCATAGGTGGATGCACAGATCATGTCCACATACAACCTGTGGGCTACAAGCAGCTTCCAGCTTTTATTCTGCAGCTGTAAAGTCCTCCTAAGATCGTGCTGCTGGAAGTTAAATATCAAGCCATTGAATTGTGATTGTGCAATTTCCTGTTACCTTAAAATAAATAAATAAAAACATTAAACAGCGAAATAACTACATCTATTGTCTACAACTACATTAAACAGGATACCTGTTTGGATTCTTGAAGAAAACTCACCCTTTCAAAAAAGAAAGGAAAGAAGGAAGGAAGGAAGGAAGGAAGGAAGGAAGGAAGGAAATGTAAAAATAATTTATACCAACATTCTCATGGATCCATGGTAGCCTAAACAATATTTTTTAAAAATGTAGTTCCTGGATGCAAAAATATACAGTATTTCCTAAAGAATCTGGTTAATCTGATTTGAGAAAATTTATAGTGTGAAATCATGGATATCTTACAGGCTTCATCTGGCAAAAAGAGAAATAATAGGGAAGAAGCCCCTGCAAAAGCCATCTCCTTGATGGTCAAAGTGCACAAACAAATTAGGGAAAGGAAAGGGGAAAGCATAACTTGTCCTGATAACTTTCCAAAAAAACTGATGCTCGTGGGAATCAAGGTAAAAAAAAAAGACAACCATCTCAACCTTTTCAGACTTTGATTTCCATTAGATATACTATTCATCACTCCTATGACATTGTGGAAGGGAAAAGGAACATCTAGAAACCTCTGTTTTATCTGCCTTATCTAGCTACCTCCAACAAAAGGGTGAATTAAAAATTTCACCATTTATAGTACTGATTATATTAATTTCAACCTTTTCCAATTTTCTGCCTAAACTTTGAGGATGGATTTAACTACAACTATAGCCAGGATAATCAATGACCATCTGAACTGGGGATAATGGGCTCTGTAATCTCACACATTTGGAAAAGATTGCCCTGGAAAATTCATGAGACTTTTGACAACAAGGATTAGGCATTAGCCATTTTTTCCTGAATGCATTTCTTTAATATGGAGTACTTACCATAATTTACTTTTGAATTATTGGAAAGCCTGAAGAGAGAGAAAAAAATCATGATTAGACTCCACTGTTCAGAAGATCTCCATAGGGAGATAAAAGAGATAGGATCAACCAAAATTTTTGCAAATTTTCTTAAAAAGGCAACTAACTGGTCTTTTATTATTAGATTTTACAGGGAAACATTTCAACTCCTATCCAGGAGTCTTTCTCAATCCCATATGAAAAAGGAAAAATGGTAAAGAAGATATACATTTCTCAAAAGGTGTTGGAAACAGTGAAACAGGATACACTGATTTCTCACATAACGAGCTAAAACAGAAGGTTAGCAGTAAAGATTTGAGAGAAGATTGCCTTATGGTTTCAGCTTAATCACTTCAGTGTCTGCTGAAAAGTTGTTTTCTTGCAAATGTGTTAAATCCGAATTATAAATGAGATAATTAAAATCTTATTTCTCCCCCTCTATTGATGAAAGGATTTAATGTTTCTATATATATACATGTATATATATACTTTATTTTATTCCTCTCTTGGTTTCTTTATCAAGAATTTGGAATTTGCAGTCATGAAGAGAATGGCCATGTTCTTTAAAATGTAAATGAACATTTCTGGAAAATTATGCTGTTGAACTCTTTTATATAGAGATTGTTTTGTCTCCCCAATGTAAAATTCTGAACAGGCTTCATTACAGTGAATGGCATAAATTATGTCTATCTGTTTGTGCTTGGGAATCTTGTTTTTAAGATTATGCTTAAGTGTATTCATTGGTTTGAATGAACACAAATTTTATGTTTATTAAAAATCCTCCTGAGTTTCTTTAATACTCCAGCAACATATGGAATGGTCAGATTGTTGTGTCTGTTAAGATGCTCTTTTGAAGCGGATGGAGAAAGGTTAGATCTTTTTGTGGCATTGACAAAGGACCAATTTGGATAGCCGCAATCACTGAGAGCTTTTTTGATATGCAAATTTTCCTTGATGGAATTTTCCTTGCTTGAAGGAAAAACATCAGCATGATAACTCCCAGTTTGTGTTCCAAAGGGTGGTGGGAATCAAAGGGTAAATACTGATCTCTGTGTAAGCTTCCTACAAATTTCAATATAAAGGCTTCTGTCTCTTTTGATGTGTATGGCACAGTCCAGAAAAGCCAAAAAATTATCTTGAAAATCTTCACGTGTGAATTGGATGTGGCATTAATATGTTGTGCAAATGCTTCCAATTCATGTGTTTGATTTTGACCCAGGTACCATCCACAAATCTAAACCTGTGGATAGGAGGTAACTGTGAAGAAGTTCAATGCTTTGAATTCAAATTCTTCCATATAAAGATTGGTCACAATAGGAGACACATGTACCCCATTACAAGCCATGTTTCTGTCTGTAAAATCTGTCATTGAATTTGAAATAAGTGTTTGTCAAGCAGCAGTCCAAAAGGGTACAAATGTGGTCAGGGCTAAGTTTAGTCCTGGGTGTTAATCTGCCATCTTGTAAAACTCTTTTCCTCACTGCGCTTACTGCCTCATCTTTAGGAATGCATGTGAAGAGTGAAGTTACATCATAAGAAACCATTATTTCATCAGAATCCAAATTAATATTTTGAACTTGGTTGACAAAATCTTGTGAATTATTGATATGGTGTGGGGAGTTGCTGATTAAAGGTGCCAATAAAGTGACTAAATGCTTCGCAATGTTATAAGTGGCAAAGTTGATGCTGCAAACTATCAGCCTCAGTGGAATGCCTTCCTCGTGAATTTTCGAGGGGCCATATATTCGTGGCATTGCTTCCTCTGGGTACAGTCGATAATATTGTTGATCAATGACATTGTCTTTAATTAAAAGTTGCAAACAGTCAATAACCTTTTTTTTAATAAATGCCAGTGGGATCTCTACATTTTGTAAACTTTGCTACAAGTTAGAGTTTCTGACCCTTTTTTATTCTCACCAATTTAGCTTTGGCTTGTCATGCTTAATTGCTGGACTTCCCTGCCTGTGACTGAACCAGCAATAAAACTAAGCATGGGAAAATAAATTGAGCATTTTCTTCACAAAGTAATGGGCTGTGGGCTTTCTATAAATTGATACATCCCACTAATTAGCTGATGTCTCCAATAAGCATAAGGGAAAGGAAGTTAAAATGCATGTACCACAGATGAATGGTGTTTTCACGTCCACAGTTTCTCACAGTGGTTTCAATGTTGTAGAAGAAAACCATGGCCAAGGAATGAACTGAGTGACAAGAATGAGAAAGTAAATCATCAAATAGTTATGAACTGTTGCCTTCTCTTGCCCAAAAGGTAAGCTGACAGGGGAATTTTGGGAGTTGAAGTCCACATATCTTAAAGTTTCCAAGTTTGGGAAACAGTAATTTATTGTCTGAATGTGTGTCTTGTCCTCTTAATCTTCCCAAATGAAGTTAGAAATATTTGGACAATACTACTGTGAACCAAGACCTGTGTCAAGGGAATTGTACAATCATACAATTGTACAATCATACAATCATTCATGAAAGAGGCTATATTTGAGTTTTTTGTAAAAATAATAAAGGTGGATATAAATACAATACAATTAACATTATGCTCAAGGCAGGAATGCAAATTAAAGCATCCCAGACTGGTGGCTATCCAAACTCATCTTGAAGTCAACCCACAGAGAGGAATCTTTAGCTTCTCTGATCATTAGTTGCACTGTCACATTGTTCTAGAAGGTTCCTCTAATATTCAAGCAGAATCTCCTTTCTTGTAACTTAACTCCATTCCTCCATGTTCTGCACTCTGCAATGAAAGCAAATAGGTTTTTGTATTCTTTTGTGCAACCTTCTTTCAGGTCTTCGAAGATTGCTATCACTTCTCCCCTCAGTCATCTTTTATCAAGGTTAAACATCCCCATCAACTTCAAACTTTCCTGGTGTGGGAGACTTTGCTCACAGTCACTCATGCCTTGGTCACCTCCCATTTGGATCACTGCAATGCACTCTGTATGGGGCTGCCCTTGAGGATCACCCAGAAACTTCAACTGGTTCAGAAAGTAGCAGTGCACACAGTAATGGGTGTCACTCGATTTTCTCATGTTACATCTTTGTTGTGCAAGCTTACTGGTTTCTGATTGCTTTCTGGGTGCAATTCAAGGTGCTGATCATCACCTTTAAAGCCCTGTATGGAACAGGGCCAGGTTATCTGTGGAACCATTTCTTCCTAAGGACATCTACTCATCCTACCAGGTCAGATAGGGTGGTCATGCTCCTGGTCCCTTCCTCTAAACATTGTCATTTGATGGGACCTAGGAAGCAGGACTTTTCCACAGCAGCCCCTGTCCCCTATGGAACACTCTCTCCCTGAAGTCTGGCAGGCCTTACCCTCTTAGGCGTTCATAAAGCTTTGAAGACCTGACTTTTTCCCCAAGCACCAGGATAAGATTGGATAACTGCACATTAGAAGTTTGGTTTGGCACTGGGTCTTTGTTCTTTTGAATGCTTTAATTAGTTTGGTTTATATTCTAATGTGATTGTACATGTTGTTCTGATTTTTGATTGGGAGCCACTTGGAGAATCTATAAATGTAATAAATATGGGATGAAGTGGCGCAAGCTTAAGATGCTGGGCTTGTCAGCTGAAAGATCGGCAGCCCAAGTCTGAGATCCAAGGAGTGCTGTGCAACAGAGTGAGCTCCCAGCATCTGCCCCAGCTCCTGACAACCTAGCAGTTTAAGAGCAGTAAAAATGCCCGTCGATAAATAGGTACCACCTTAGGTGGGAAGTAACAGCGTTCCATGTGCTTCGGCATATAGCCAGCCACTTGACCATGGAAGTGTTTTTGGACAATGCTGGCCTTCAGCTAGGAAATGGAGTTGTGTACCACCCTTAGAGTTGGCCACAACTGGCAGGGGAAACCTTTACCATTTTTTGTGTAATAAATAAATAACTCTTTTTAGAGGACCAACTGTTTAGTTGTTTGAATATCCCCACTGCTGTTCTCTAAACCTGTTCAATTTCAGCGCTTCTCCAGTATCAAGTTTGGGATCGACTAGATGACTTCTAAGGACATTCCACCTCCTCCCTTTGGTGATTTTATGAGATAGTAGATGTCAGATAGGCATTTGTTAGGCATCTCACCTTCCAAAAAGTGGATTAGATCCAATCAGTGCTTTTTTAGCAGCTGATGTGGTATCAGTTACTAAATAGAACTTTCAATGGACCTGGGAGTGTGAAATAACCATGGTATATCTATCTATGGTGATGGAGAGGAATATTATCAAAATGTTTTGGTCCTGCCAAATGTCTGGAAGGAAAGAGAACTTGGTTAAGTTGGATGATACTTAGGTTATCCTTCAGCAACTAAAGTGCACAGAAATTCCATTCAAGCTATCTTTGGGAGAAGAAAAGGCAGAGCCAGGGGTTAAGAGGGGGATCAGCCAGGAGTCACTATGCATGCACAAATGTCAAAGGTCCAATCTTTCATAAGGACTGTTAGCCTTATCGGAGGAATCCAGGTGCTTGGCAGGCAGTTGGAGAAATTAATGTAAGACTCAAAGGATCAGACTTAGTTGGTAAAGTTTTAATCAACAGGTTTATTGAAGCTGCAAGGTCACAAAAATTTATCCAACTACCCACGGAACATCTGCACTCCCCAGATAAGGCTAATGGTCTTCACGAGGGGTTGGACCTTTGGCATTTGTGTGTGAGTAGTGATTGATTCCCCCTTTTAACCCCTGGGCTCCTCCCTTCCTTCTCCCACAGTATTACTCCAATAGGATTATGGTGAATCAATAAACACACAATGCCTTATTCTATTTCACATGTCATATTCTTTTAAGGTTGGAAAATATGTGGTCCCAAAGATATATGTAACCCCTGACCCTTTCTGTGGTCCTGGTGCCTTATAAAATTTGCTAAAAACAGAAGCCAGTTTCCTGGCACACTGAGATAAAAAGAATGCATGGAAACTGCAGTCCAAGTCCTAAAATAGGCCTTTTGTGTCTGGTAAAAACTGAAGAATCCTCCAAAAAAAATTATCCCAAATTTCAGTCCTACTAGACTGGTTCTGCCCTTAGATGCTAAATGGAGCCTTTCCCTTTGCAGATCTGCTTGTCCTTGTTTTATTTACACAAAAGAACTGCCAAAATCAATTAAACTCTGCAAAACACAGGCAAAGAAAAAAAAATAAAGCTTTACAAGGCTCTAAATGTTACTTAATTACCGCTTTATGAATGAGAGGCCATTAAGATTGCAATCTTTTCACTGTTCTTCTAAAGGGTTTCCAATCAATAAACTGCTCCTATAATAAAGTGCATGGGAAAGGAAAATAAGCATTTTGACCTTGGGTAAAACAAGCTGAGATCTGTATTTGGGGATTATTATTTTTACAAGTAGTCCTTGACCTATAACCATAATTGGGACTGGTACTTTTGTCATTAAGTGATGCAGTTGTTAAGCCCAATGTTACGAACTTTGTGCCACAGTCATTAAGCAAATCACATGGTCATTAAGCTAATCTGGCTTTTCCCATTGACTTGGCTTGTCAGAAGTTGGAAGTCACAAAGTTGTGAACATCACAAATGGTGATCATGTGACCCCAAGATACCACAACCTTTATAAATACATACTGGTTGGCAAACAGCCAAATGTTGTTCGTGTGATGCAATGGGTGTAAGTGCGAGAACCTGTCATGAGTCATCTTTTTCAGCATCACTGTAACTTTGAAGAGTTGTTAAATGAATGGCTGTAAATCAAGGACTCCCCGTATATCATCATCACCCACTCATTTTTAATATTTTCCAACAATTTGGGTTGTAAACATGATCCTAAGAATCATTGGAGGATATAGGAAGTTCTAAGCATAATCAGTGGTATGAGCTCCAGTTGTCACTGGTCTTATATTATTATTTTACACTCAACAATGTGAAATCATACTTGCCAGTTCTTTAGCTCAAGTTGGCCTTCATATGCATCGAGATCTTCCCACAAACCTAGGGTATTGTGACATAATGCTTGTGAGGATCCAAGCAGTGTGGCCTTCTGTAATTGACAGAAGGAAATTTGTCAATATGCAAATTTTCTAAGTGTGGTCCAAGATGTTTTAGTTTGATACCCAGTGTAATCAAAACAACATAAATAGCAACTATTTTTATGGTTGGTTGCACAGTCAGCCAGCTGTTTAGACAGATTTGGTGCGGTTATCCACCAATGGATTCTTTTCCAAGGACCGGGAATTGGCAGATGTTGCTTGATGGGATTAAAGGCATTGTCACAGAACAAGAACCTGTTCCAAGTGATGCTGCCCTTTGCAATTGACAAGCGGTGATATTATCAATGCCAATGGTGCGCCATCAAGTTGCTGTCAACTCTTAGCGTCCACAAAGATAGATTTTTTCCCCCATGATGATCACATGCTGATCATGAGGAAGGCTGTACCCACTGGCCTTGTAGCAATTCATCTTGCCCCTGGTTGTTTTATTTTCATCTTTTCCAGCATGCAGAGATCGAGGCCTTTGCATAATGTATCTGGAACAGAATAATTTGAGCCTGAACATTTGTGCCTTGAATGCGAATTTTGGGTTGATTTGTCTGATTCTCCATTGATTTCTTTTCCATAGGATTCTCAGGTGTCACTCCTGAGAATAGAATACATACACATAACATAATTAATTCTGGAGCCCCAGATGCCTTCTGCCAAAGCCAACTTTCCAGAATGCCAAAAGGGTCAGAACACTCTTCCCTTGGGGGAAGTGAGGTGGGGAGGATGCAAATTATTCCAAAGCATAGGGTCTATTCTAATTCCTTGACTTTATATATACCTTTTTACTTCTGCTAAAGGAGGCTCTGTACTAGGATACTTGGCTACGACTGGGCAAAACTAATTTCCATGAATTTTGATTTGGTGATTTAAGCTGATCTCATAAATTCTTCTTGGCAAAAAAAACAACAACCACACACCCAAAAATCCAGGAGTGCCATTTTGATGTAATTTGGCCACAGTAAGACCAAATATGTAGTTCACAGCTATCTATGGATCTGGAAGGTTTATAAATTATTCTAATCATAGTTAACTCTGAATAGCAATTCCCATTCTCATAAATTCAGGTTAAATGGGTTAAATTAAATTTATATGGATTGTTTGAATTCTTAAAGGAGAACTAGGACATGGAAATGAAGGAAGGAAGGAAGGAAGGAAGGAAGGAAAAAGATAATTGAAGAAACAAGAAGAAAGGAAGAAGGAAGGAAGAAGAAGAGGAAGGAGGAGGAGGAAGGAAGGAAAAAGATAATTGAAGAAATAAGAAGAAGAAAGAAAAAAAGAAAGAAAGGAGGAGGAGGAGGAAGGAAAGAAGGAAGGAAGGAAAAAGATAATTGAAGAAACAAGAAGAAGGAAGGAGAAGAAGAAGGAAGGAGAAAAGAAGGAGTGAGGAAGAAAGAAAGAAGTTATAAAAAAGGATAGAAGATTTGTGGTGTGGAGGGTTGGGAGAGGAAGAGATAAAAATAGAGAGAGAGAGACAGATAGACACAGAGAGAGAGAGAGAGTTCTTCCAGTTCCATCTCCTGCTCCAGAGATGGTGCCATTTTCACCCATTCACTTCTCCAAACTCCTCACCTTTATTTTATTCTGTCCCCTATTCACTGCCCCCTATTCTCTGCTACTCTCTTCTTTGCCATCAAGGCAATTTTCCACTGGCTCATCTCTCAGCCCATCCAGCCGCCTGACCTTCAGCGTCACCAGATGCTTGTTCCCCACTGATTCTCCTCTTTCAGTGGCCTCTCTGCAAGAGTGAAGCTTTTACAGCATGCAAGCTTTGAGCAAAGGTCAGACAGCAGGGTCCATGAGTTACAGCAGGGCTGAGGGAAGATTGGGGTTTGGACAACCTTTATAAATCATGGCACTGGGGTAAATCATGCCTGCATCTAAAGCCAGTGGTCTGCATCTGCCTCGTAAAGCAGTATTAATGCATGTTGTCTATTGGAATAAACCCCATTCTCCTTTGTATATCACCAAGAAAGATTTGAAGAGAAATGCAGTTGCTTTCATCTTTTAATACAAACTTCTACATTGTTTTTCCTATACAAACTTCTCCAAATGCATAAATGAGGTGAAAAGAATAATAATGTGTATACATTTGATCTACATCCATATCATCCTTATATTAAAATTGCTTAATTTTCTTGTATTCTCACCCATGCAAAAAGTCTTCATCTGTTACGCACGCAACTTTTCCTAACATAGGCAAGTTTTCATATCAAGTGCAAGTTGGAAGACAGCTTTCTTTAATATAATTCAGCATTATTTACTCTAATAGACAATTTCATGCAGCTTTTCTCAGTAATAGTTTTCTTCATTGGCATATTAACAACAACTAATTTATATTTTATTTTTCGAGTCGAGGGTTGGTTTTTGTTAGAGGAAAATACATACCAAATGGAATATAAAGAGCTACAACATTTTCTGCATGTGAAAATATGCACAGAAATATATAGACACTTGATGCAGTGCTCTTTACCAAAATGACAAATAGATGAAGAAAAGGAACGATTTGAAGAAAACCGAAAGTTGCAGAAAGTGAAAAGAATCAATTTGTCCTACAAAAAGCTATTCAGTGCTCATCTTCGCTTTCTCCTACTCAGGCTGATAAGATGTTCCCCAGGCATTTGCAATTATGAGTAATTTGTATGAATAATAAGAACTGCTTTTTTATTATAGGCAATAAAATCACTTTTTACCTTTCAATTATTTGAGCCACAATGCATAACAGGTGCCCGTCAATGAAAGCTGTGCAGAAAGTAACTTTTGTTTTAAGGGAGATTCTTTTGGTTTTCTTTCTTTTTTTTAAAACAGATGCCATACCCACTCAAAAAGGAAGAAGCTCATTTGAGATGTCTTATTCTCCTTCTCTCCCTCCCTCCCTCCCTCCCTCCCTCCCTCCCT
>JANHZU010005721.1:49430-60147 GCA_032468055.1 Acrochordus granulatus | reverse complement strand
TTAAGTTAATTAGCAGATCCTAAACAAAATTTCCATGGTTGCTCTTGGTTCAGGATTTTTATTCTGATATTGCCATGTATTTTTTTAAAACTGATTTTGTCATGCACTCACTTGTGTTGAGGCAGAAAAACGCTGGTTTAATCTATAGTATTCTTCTAGATTCAGTGGTGCCATTGTTTCTCCAACATACTGTAAAAGTTTTTATGGGGATGAAGCATTTAATAGGAGATTTGGGATGAGATAGAATGGAAGGACAGATTGGGTGACAGAAAATTGGGATGACTGTTTCCCAGCTAATAGTAGTATTCCCACTTTCTCTATCATGGCTTTGCCATGGCTTTGCCAAGCACTGTTATTGGATAGGTAAGGCTTTAGATGCAGCAATAGGGTAGTAAATAGCTTGGATTTGTAACTTTTGACTGGCAGGTGTGCTGTTAAGAAATAACATGTTAACTTCAATTGATGAAAACGTTCCTGTAATATCCTTTGCTTTAGAACTGTGGTCACCATTGATTTTTTTACAAGATTTACTTCATTTCAATTATTTTTATCATCTGAGTGGCTTATAAGAAACAGTTTGAACCACAACTTAAAGCTTAGTCCTGTCCTCACTTATCTGGAAACAACCAAATATGGACCTGTTTTAATCAGAAGTTCAAAGGCTGAATCAAGAACTGAAATGAGCCTGTCACCCCCAGTGTTCAGTCCTTTGGTTTCATTTTAATTGGTTATTACTCTTAAATAACAACCTTTGGAGTCCTGATGGTGTACAGTCCTTATTCTGAAAGTGTGATTTATTTCTGTTTTGTTTGGAAGATGTTTTGTCCAGAGTTCAGAATCCTGTGATCTTGTTTCAATAGTGTGTCTATGTGGAAACTTCACTGAAAACTAAGCAAGCTTCCAAAAGCCAGAATGTGACACAGCACAGACAGAAAAAGAAAATCTCATGAACCACATGTAAATCTTTGGGCATATCTCAAGAAACTCTTTTGTGATTTTGGTTGGTGCTTTTTATATTTCAGGAAGAGATGTTAGCTTGATGGAAATCAAGGAAGATTTAGAACTGGATCCTGAGGAGAACAGCTCCGTCTTTATGGGCATTCTCGTCAAAGGACTGGCTAAACTGAGAAAAATTCCAGAGACAATAAAGGCTATCCAGGATCGTTTAGAGCAGGAGTTGAAGCAAATTGTCAAGAGATCTACCAGCCAGGTGATAGATGGTGGCTACCACAGAGGAGAGAATGTAGTCCAGGAAAACCAACCCAGGTAGGACCTGTTAAATAGGACCTCACAGTGAAAAGCAGGCCTGATAGAATTTCCAATTACTTTTCTTTGAAACAATGTCTTCTGCACCACTGTTTTTTCCATCAGTACTTCTTTTAGTTCTTGTTTCAATGAGAACTTTGTGAAGTTTAATATCTCACTATATCCAGCAAAACCAGTGGCTTGGTGAATATTTCCTGACTAAGGTTCGTGTGAAGTATGGATGCAGAATGGCCCTTGATTTCAAACCTGGTACGTGAAACGTTTTAACTGAGTTTCAATCTTGTTCAGTAAATTTTTTAAAATTTCAAAAGAAACTTTATAGTTAAAGGAACTATTTCCAATTCTCCAACATTGCAAGAGCAGAATTTTGAGAAAAAAATAGCAATAGCATTAACTATACTGAAAAGATTCTGGGAGTTGAAGTCCACCCATTTTAAAGTTGCCAAGGTTGGACATGTCTGGTCTATACAGTTATCTGTCTTGCTCATTGTCAGACTCAATCCTGTTACTGGAGTCTGTTCCTTACCCTAGTCTTAGAAAGTAGGGAGAAAAAATAGTTGAACGTAGTTCTTTTTTTTGTATGTATGTATATACATCTGTCTTGTCCTCAAAGGCCCCAGATTAAATACAGCTGGTTAAAAAAGTTAGGTCCTGCCCAGAAGCTTATTAGTATTAAATGACAGGCCATAAAAGAGAAAGAAGATGGGAAGAAGAGAGGAGAGGAAAAGAAACCGTATAAGAGTCAAGAGTTAGGATTTAACAGTTGAGAAAGAGTCCAGCATAGCTTGTCTTTCAGTGTTGCTGACTGAGCCTCAATTTCCCTGGTTCTTCTGTGGCATCTTTGGAGAAAGAATGCTGGTAGATGACAGTTATGGGAAGTTTCCAGTGAGGCTGACCTTTCATCATCCTGAGTTGACAGGCTGGTGTTCACCCCAGGGATCTTGTAACTGTCAATTTAAATAATGAGAGAGAGAAGAGAACACTTAGAATAATTTTGGCTGAAAGCATGTTTGGATTCAGCCATGCACAATTCATTAAGCCAGATTCTTCTCACTAGTAGTTATGTGATCTGCTGAGCGCTTGATGATATTCTCTCCGCATCATACTAACTAAAACAAGATGCGGTGCATGTAAAATACAAAACTGTCACCATCCTGCTTTTCAACTGGTCAATAAGATGCTTTTGGGATGTTTTATTGCCACTGATGCTGCTCTGAAACCACTATTTAATGGCATGTTAATTCTGAAATAATTAGATAATTATTTGGGTAATGGCACTATCAGCCATTGATAGATCTCACCTCTTCTTCCTTTTGCATGGATTTACTGGGCCAACTATTAGTTGGTCCACTGACATTTACTCCATAATTTTTGGTCCTGAGCAGATATCTTTTTATATGATAAGTCCTACTAATTTCCTTGCAATTAATATATTAATAATATCAGTATTATAATATTCAAATTAATATAGCCATATATATTTATGTGTATTTATTTTATTGAATTTATACCCCTCCTTTTGCTTATTGCAATACTCATGATGGCTTGCAACAATAAAAAGTATGAAATAAAACATATATATTAAATGCAATTTAACACAAAGCCTCAGTCAACATTGTAAAAATGAGTACATTTTTTTAAAAAATATGCAAATGAAAAGGGTTGTTGTTAACCTTTTGAGCTAAGCCATGTCAAGAAACAGATATCACAGCACTTCCAGGAATGTTTTTTTATTGTTGTACAGTAGAATAGCAGAAATTGAAAGCCTGCCCGAGTTTCTGTCCATTCCTTCTCATATTAAAGAAAATCAAGACGAGGTTATTTTGGGTTTCTTTCTCACACTTCCCTCTTCTCATGAATGTGTAATTTTTTCCAAATCCCTTCTTAATGGCATGCTCATTCCGTCCCCATTCCCAAGACCAGGTCTACACTTTGTCACTGCTGGTGAAAGAAATAAATTGTTAGCATTATCCTAATAACATGGAAAGTGAGAGTTAAAAAAATAAAATAAATAAATGAACACATCTCCTTAAGGAGCACATTCAATTGTCCGACAGCCCACAGAAGTTCTTTTCCACACATTCCATAACTAGTTTCTGGCAGTGAAGTACATCTTCAGGAGGACTTCTACTGATCTTGGTAACCATGTGGATTCACAGCAACAGGCTCATATTCCCAAACCTATTCTTATGCTGTGCATGTTTACACATGTATGGAGTCACAAACAATTACTCTTTTGCAGAGGTATAGCCATGTAGTAGTTACAAACATGAAGTTGCAGAATAAATTATTACTTTCTTAATGCATTCTGATCAGATGATTCATTCTATAATTTGAAGGACAGAATCACAGAACTAATGAGGCTGTGGTCCTTTTGCAGTCCTTCGGAGCATTATTCTTGTTCCTGATAGAGCCCCAAGCTGTGGCTGAACTGCTTGACACCTAACTGCCCCTATATTAGAGATTCATTCATACATTACACTATGCCATGCTTTGCTTTTTTAAATGGGTTGTTGAACAAGCCGTAACAACTGAGTTTGTACGTAGTTTAGGTATAAATAATGGTTTTGCAAAGACAAAGGACCCACACTAGTTTATCATGATGTGAATGTTCTATTATCATGAAAAATCCTTTTCTTTTTCTAACACTAGTATTTGGGTTTCCATTGTACATTTCATAATAATCTGAAAAAAAGGAAGCTGCTCTGAATGTCTATCCTTCTGAAGGCTTGGATTTTGGAAGCTGGTTAAATCAAGCCAACAACCTTGCATAGAGAGAGAGAGACTGGGACTGCCCTCTATTTAAGTCCTACATATCTAATATTTCCCTACTTCTTAATATGGGTAGTCCTAAATTTATGCTTAACAACTGTTCAGAGTTACAACAGATCCCCCAAAAGCCACTTAACAACCCTGTTTCAAAGTTCTGATGTTGCACTCCCCTCATGGTCACATGATCACATTTGGATGCCCAACAACTGGCCTACATTTACAGCCATGTGCAGGGCCTTACAGTCATGTAATTGCAGTTTATGATGGTTTTGTTGGGAATTGACATTTACTTCCAGTTTCCAAAATCTGGCCATACAAACAGTGGGTTCAGTTTACAAGTATGGCATTTGCTTTACAACTGCTGTTTTTGCTTAATGACAACCATAGGGGAGGGGAATTCTGGGAACTGAAGTCTACACATCTTAAAATTGCCATGGTTGAGAAACACTGGAATAAAGAGATGGACTGCCAATGTAAGTTAGTATAGCTTCCATGAAAATGGCAGTAAGCACTCGTGGTTAGCAACTTAACCATCCCATTAACTTTGATTTCAGGGTCCAAGGAAATGATTGTCTCCTGAAAAGACAAAGGCCATCAGTTCTCCAGCCTGTCTGTTGCAATTAGCAAATATCCTCAGCTGCAAGGCAGAGAACAAACATAAGGCAACATGATAATCCTAAATCAGCAAAGCTGGAGAATAAATTTCGGTGGGTTGACTAAGGGAAAAAAATCAATTAAGCCAAACTGCGTAGCATTATTTCTTAATTGTCGTTGGAGGGGATTGAGCTCTCCCCAGCCCCCTCTACTAGATGCTGACCTTACAAATTTAGTGTTAAATTGAGCAAAGTGTCTTTCTGACAATACTGCATACATTTTAAGGTGCTGTGGTGGGGGGCTGGGGCTGGGGAGAGTTACCCTGGGGGCTGATGTTGCCAAGACAAGGTGGGTGTAGATTTTAATTCATTGGAGAACCAGTGTTGTCATAGCTCTCTCCATCTATCCATAAAAGAGATCCTCTGTCTGGCTCTTCACAACTATCCTGAAAAGCATAAAACAAACAAGCGTAGAATGATGATTTTTCCCTAATAAAAGGGCCAATAAAAATGGCTGCGTCAAAGAGCTCTTTTGAGCTTAAGCCAACAGAGTTTGTTAACCACAAATACCTTTCCAACTGGAGCAAACTCTATAGTGCTATTTCAGCACACTTAGTGAGTGGCATCTCTTTCTGAGAGCGCAATAAATCATTGGGAGGGTCTCCAAGGAGGATCAGCCTTCTTTTCGTGAGACAATTGGCTGGTTTGCTGCAGTGTAATTAGAATGGGTAAGGATAATATGTTTTCATGCTATTGTCACTGCAACTGGAATGGAGAATGTCTTTCAGTGCATGCCTCTGGCAATGCAAGGGCTTACTTACGCTTCTGTGGAGAGGAAAAATACCCACTTTTGCTCTGGAAATATACTGCAGGCCCTGCTCTTGCTGCCAGGAGGTACAATTCATAGTGTTAGTTTTGACCTGTGGCTTGGCACCAAAGTACACGCAAATCCTGTCTGCTCCAATCTGTCCAATATGCTTATCCCTTAGCATATCTTATCCCTTAACATTCTTATGGAGAAGCAGGTGGTGGTCCTCATTTCCCAGAAGTGAGGACAGTGTTATTTGGTCTAATGATTAAGGCACCAGCTAGAAACCAGGAGACAGTGAGTTCTAGTCCCGCCTTAGGAAGGAAAGCCAGCTGGGTGACTTTGGGCCAGTCACCAGGAGGTGGTGAGTTCTAGTTCTGCGTTAGCCATGAAAGCCAGTTGGGAGACTTTGGGCCAATCACCAGGAGGTGCCGAGTTCTAGTCCCATCTAAGGCACAAAAGCCAGCTGGTGACCTTGGGCCAGTCCCTCTCTCTCAACCCACCCCACACCATAGGGTTGTTGTTGTGGGTAAAATAGGAGGAGGAGGGAGGATTATATATGTTATCCTTCTTGGGTTATTCATAATAATAAAGGCAGGAAATAAATAAATAAGGAAGACTTACAAAATGAGGTTCCTTAGAGCCTTCCTTCTTGCCAGCAATATCCCTTACCTCCTCTTCTCGGTATCACCTCAGCCTTTACTTGACTTCCACGTCAGTTCTTATTTTTTGTTGCAGTCATTCTGGACCTGGCTGGTTTTCTTCCTTGTTTTTTACCTTCCTCTGCGCATGTACTTTTTTCCTCTTCCTTGGATTCAAATTGCATTCAAGTCTTTCTCCCAAGATTTTATTTCTCTCACATTTTCTTCAGTTTTAATAGCCTTCTGGAAGCAGCTGATAAGGGACTTCTTCTGGAGGCATTTGGTGTGTGATGCTGAGATTTTGATTTCCTTTATATGTTTAGCTGTTTTTTTATGTTTAATTCTGACTGTAGATGTTTTAATTATTATCACACTCTGGTAAACTATCAAGAATCTTGCAGAATTGCAGCTAATGATAATAAAAAGGATGAAATTATTTGTAGGACTTTCTCCAATTATTTCTATGTGTCCCACTGGATCTGAGAGTGTGCATCTTTTGGGACCCATCTGTTAAATTGTGCCGTCAGGTGAAACCTAGGAAGTGTTTCTTTTGCGTCATAACTCCTGACCATTGGAGCAGTAATGCTTTGAAATTCACATGGCCTCAAATCTGGTAGTATTTTGTATATCCTTGAAGATTTGGATGCTTTCTTAGGAATGGGTAGGCGAGTTTATCATTGTGATTCTGTGTTTTCTTCTGAGTGAGTTGGGGTTGTCCTTGAACATCATTATTTTATTATTAATTATTTTTGCTTTGTTTTTAATCCTTCTTTTCACTGCAAAGAGTTGCAGTTGTTAGATGGACAGCTACCTCAATTGATATAATAAATAAGTAACAGAACAAATTGCTGTATACCTCTTCATTCTGAAACTATTCAGCAAAGTCATTAGTTGATTAAATTCAAATAGCATCTCGAGAAAACTTCTGGAGACATGACTCAGAGTGGGCCCAGTCGACTCATTGATTAATAGTAAAAATAAGGTAAAATTTAAAAAAATGGAGGGTGCTGTGGCCAAGCGGTTAAGACACTGGGCTTGTCAACCTGAATGTTGACAGACTGGATTCGAGACCCAGGCACCACATAATGGGGTGAGCTCCCATTATTCACCCCAGCTCATGCCAATGTAGCAGTTTGAAAGCATGCAAAATGAAAGTAGAGAAATAGGTACCACCTAAATTGGTGGGAAGGTAACAGTGTTCCATGTGCCTAGGCATACAGTCATGCCGGCCACATGATCACAGGAATATCTTCATACAGATGCTGGTTCCCCTGGCTGTGAATAGGAGATGAGCACTGCCCCTAGAGTCGACCATGACTGGCAGGGGGAATCTTTATCTTTACCTTAAAAAGAAGGTACTTTGTTATCTGTGAAACCTTTGGCATTAAAACTCTGATTCTTTATAGTTTTAGACTGATTTGCCCAAGAAGCCCACGGTCATGTGACTGCATTTTACAAGGGCGGACTTATTCTCTATTCCCTCTTGACTCAGAGGCAAGATTAGAAAAATGGGTTAAAAGTCCAGGTAGTCCCTGACTTATGACTGGTCATTTAGTGACTGTTTGAAGTTATGACAGCCCCTCCCCCAAGTTCTCAACTCTGAAGTTCCAATGGCTGTACCCCAGGTCATGTGACTGCATTTTGGGTGCTCGGCACTCGACCCACATTTACAGCTGTTTGCAGCATCCCATGGTCATGGGATGCATTTTATAACATTTTTGCCAGAAAGTGGCATTTAATTCTGGTTTTTGGCAAAACCAGCCCATATCAAACAGTGGGTTTGCTAAACACCTGCAGCATTTTTATTTATTTATTTATTCATTCATTTATGACATTTCTGTGCTACCAATCTCTGAAGACTCTTGGCGGCTTACAAGGATTAGATATTTACACATTGTTTATTTTGCTAACCCTGCCCCCCCGCGGGCTGGCAATGTTCTCATCCAGGGCATCCTCTGCAGTTCCTGCTCCGCCCCCAGGACAGGCAAGTCCAGCTTCCGCCGCTCCTGTTGCTGCCAACCGGCTCCCACCGAAGTGGTACCCATTTATCTAATCACCTTTTTACGTGCTTTCGAACTGTTGGGTGGGCAGGATCTGGAGGCGAGTGATGGGAGCTCACCCCGTCCTGCGGTGCTGCAGCTTGAACTGCCAGAGTGCCGGCCATTTCTGGTCGACACAACTGGTGTCATTAAGCCGCTGCTCCACCACACTGCATTTGCTTAACGACTGGTGCAAAAAGGGTCAGTCACATGGGTGACCCACTTTATGACTGTCACAACATACAACTGTGATGGCAGGCTCCATTATGGTCCTAAGTTGAGGACTACCTTGTTTCAAGCTGGAGTGACCCAATCCTTCTGGAAGCTAATACAAAAAAGTACATTTTGCTTCGGCATTCAGTGGATATTGGATGCCTTTCTTAACTTGCAGTAGCCTTCAAACAAGAATAAACAGCAAGAGGTTTTCAAATAGTTCCATTCTCCAGTAATTTCCAGTGACAAGTTACTGCCAGACCATAAAATATTTATAGGTTTTGCTATGGTACATTAATTACAATAATTGGGTTTTAAAAAGGCACAGGGAAAGATAATTGAGGAAGAGGTTTTGTTAAGGATATAGTAGTATCTGATGCGCTTAATAAAAGCGTGATAATTGGTACAGCTGACTTGAGACTTCAGTTTTTGCTCATATACGTATATTTGTGGATCTCTTTCCTAAGTGGTACTAAGGTTGTACAATCGCATTGTGTGCCCTGATGTACTTACAGTCTTCAGAGCATGTATCTTCTTAAAATCTGTACTTTATTATCTTTTATTAACTTCTCTTAGTTAGACTTCTTCAGACAGAACAAAGCCACAGAAACAGATTTGAAGGCCTGAAAAAACTAAGATTTTTATGGATGCATGTGGGGGTGTGGAGTACTTCCAAAGGCCTTTTCAGGACATTTGAAAGGAATTATGATTTTGGTCATATCGATATATGTGAATGCTTTTAACAACAAGGCTCAGCATATTTATTGAGTGTATATTTAATAATTTAATATTTAATCAAAGTATATTTAATAATAAAGTGTCCTAATCGTATGTTTAAAACATGAGAAAAGGAAATCTGTATCTCTTTCACCTTCTGGGGAATGTCCATTTTATTGTTGTAGAATAATGAGTAAAATATTTCTGAAAGGAAGATTTGAAGATCATGTTTTAGTTGCCCTTTACATCCTGAAAGACATTTTTAAGTACAGTACTGTATTATGTATAACGGTGCATAACAATCTACACTATTGTTATATTATGTGTAATGTAACCTATTGTATGTGGAAGACATGATGGATATTGGAAAAAAATATACAGATAGAATAGTATGAATCTTATTCCAGTTTCATAGCCCTTTGATTCTTTAAAATCTATATGGATGAAAGGAAATGAATAGAGTTTTCAGAAGCTGTGTCAAAAAAGCACTTGATTTAGTAAGCTTTTCAAAGTTATGTAATTTATTATATACATTCAGCATACTATGGAATTTATAGGTCTAACTTTTTGTTCAGTGAGACTGTACTTGTTTTGGTGATAAATACTGATACATACAACATTAATTAAAGTACTGGTTGCTTTTAACACTGAGATTTATGGCTTTCCAAATACTGAACTTTGCAGACTGTAGGACACAGAATACATATTATTAACTGCCCAGATTTGTTGGGAAGTGGGCAGCATACAAATGTAATAATGGTAAATAGAATGCTACCCTACTTTTTTATTTCAAGATAACAAGGTAAAGGAGAAAATGACATATAGTTGACAAAAATAAACCTCTGAGGGAAATATTATCAATTCCTTACTTAGCTCTGGTATAAAATCTACCCTCCTGTGGATAAGGAGCTTGACAATGTTTTTATGTGTATATTTGACACAGATGAGGTGTGTTCAACCTCGGCAACTTTAAGATGTGTGGACTTCAACTCCCAGAATTCCTCAGCCAGGCATAGCTGGCTGAAAAATTCTAGGAGTTGAAGTCCACGCATCTTAAAGTTGCCAAGGTTGGATACATCTGACATATACACTTGGAAAGGTAAGTTTTGAGTTTGGTAGACATGACTGTTCTTCAAATAGAACTACAAGAGTATTTTTCCTACTCCATTGTTTATAGCATACCTGTTGTATGGCTCTCATCAGCTATTATAGGCATCAAGGCCATGAGATACATTAATTCAAAACATGATTCCATAGAAAACCAAAGAGAGTTGTGCCTCTTGGTGTCTCTTATCTAACTTGGTTTTCCTTTCTGATTCTGGTGGTCCCTTGTTATCCACACCACCCATTAACTTCTTGCTTGGAACTGAGACTGTGTGAAGGATCCTAACAAATTATCCCCACTTCCTCTAGGATTAATGTCAGTCCCCATTTTGCTGCAGTTAAAACAAATTAAAGTTGTTTTATTCCAGCATGCTTTCAGTCCCTGATGACTGACTTTGGGTCCCTATCTTGGGTTTTATCTTGCTTTTATTATTAGTTTTTGATACTGATATGGATTTAGTGATGCATTACTATGCTTGTTTGTTGGTTGGATGTTGTACACTGTCCAAGCTGCTTTGGGATCAAAAAGGGATGGACGGATGGGATAGGATGGGATGGAGGGAG
>JANHZU010005720.1:33041-67768 GCA_032468055.1 Acrochordus granulatus | reverse complement strand
AAGCTGTTTTTAACCAAATTGAAAGGCGGGGTTAGAACAGGGCCGCGCCCCTCCGCAGCGACTCCAGCTCCCACAAGGCCTGAAGAGGAAAACTCCGCCTGGGAATGATGGGAGTTGAAGTTCACGCGGTGTAGGAAACGCTAGGACGGACGGCGCACGCGTGGCAAGGGGCGCCTGCTCGTTTTCCTATCGTTGGCGCACGCGCGCATTAGGGCGGGAACGTTAAAATCAGCGGCGCGGGGCTCCGAGGCAACGATGTGGAAAGCCGTGGTGGCCGTGGGGCTCGGCGCGGCACTGGAGGCGCTGCTGGGCTGGCTGCTGAGGCGACGGGCGGCCGCAGCGGCTGTGCGCGAGGTCATCTTCTTCCCCTCGAGGGCGACGTGTTGCGAGGGTCTGCTAACAGGGGCGCTCTGCGCGTGCCCGCTGCCGCACAGCGAGAGCGCGCTGGGCCGCCTCCTGGCGCGCGTGCTGGCGGCGCGGCGCTCGCTCGACCTGTGCATCTTCGCCTTCTCCAGCCCGCAGCTGTGCCGCGCCGTCGTCCTCCTGCATCGCCGCGGCGTCCGCATCCGCGTCATCGTCGACGCCGATTACATGGCGCTGCGCGGGTCGCAGATCGGGCCGCTGAGGAGAGCCGGTGAGGAGAGTGGCCGGGATGCAGCGGCCGACGGGGAAATCGGAGCGAGCCTTCGCGCCCTCCGAAAGGGGGAGGTGGCAAGTCAGGGCGAGGAGGTGGACGGGCGGGGCTCGTGGAATTCTGGGAGTTGAAGTCCACGTCTCCTCTCCAAGTTATCAAAGGCTGCCCAAACGCTCGTTTAAGTCATTTGGGGGCCGCCCATTTGACAGTCGGATGTCTGGAGGGTCCCCAAGGGAGGGGAGGCAGGAAACAGAACCAGAAATAGAATCAACCAGACAGAAAATCGGAATGAACTATTAGGATGTTATGGGGGGAGGTGGAAAAGCAGCAGCAGATGGGTGGGTGACCCTGAGCTTACCTAGGGGTGGAAAGTGAGGGGAGACGGTGGATGTGGGTTTACTTACCTAGACACAGCTGTCTGTCTCCTTTGCTTGTCTGGCAGCAAAGGATTGAAACCCCAAACTCAACACATTAAATATGAACACACATCCTGGTTTAGAGTGGTCCCCTTTTATGCCATCAAGGATAAAGAAATCCAACCTCAGGGCTGGTGTAGCCTCCCTGCTCAAAAGCCTTAAAAGGAGCATCTGGGTGTTGAATATTTGGCTGGTAGTGTCAATGTGGAAGTCACCAAAAGAAGTGAAAAGGGAAAGTTAGCCTTCCCAGAATCACTGATCATAAGATGGGTGGCATATAAATTTGATAAAGTAAAATATATTCTACCCCCTTGGGGCTAGGGAAACCAGGTGTGGGTCAAGAGCATCAGGCAGGCCCTGCTGTCATTAAGTCCTCCTGTACAAGCTCTGCCCCTTTGGATATGTGTGCAAGTCCATAACAGTCCTTGCATTCTGGTGGCCTTGCTTTGGTCACATGGACTGGTGGTCCAACCTGCAGATAAAAAAAAAGGTAAAAATAACAAGATTATAGATGCATGGCTGAAGGAGAGAAAGGTCAGATGGCAATTTGGGCTAAGGCAAGTGGACTGAGGACAGAAGCAAATGAGCAGACTGAAAGGTGATGGTCTAGGTATAATGAGATCCTTCTACATAAATTATTATTTAATTTATATGCCACCAGTCTTGCTATCACCTGATTCTCCCAAACCCAGTTGGGTGACAAGCCAAATCATTGGCACTGAATGGAATGTTCTTTCAAAGGGATTCAAGTTCGCCACGATCAGGAGAGCGGCTACATGCACCATAAGTTTGCCATCGTGGATAAGAAGGTGTTGATCACAGGCTCTTTGAACTGGACCACTCAAGCAATCCAGAAAAACCGAGAGAATGTCGTGGTGGTTGAAGACCACAACTGTGTGAAAATTTTTCTGGCCGAGTTTGAAAAGATTTGGGAAGAGTATAATCCTGCTAACTATACATTTTTCTCTAAACCTGAGAAAACTGGGATCGGAAAAGGATAAAAGCTAATTCTGGGACAAAAATATATTGTGGCAAAAAAAAAAAGGTCTGAGAAAGTTTGGTTCAAAAACTCAGGTTATTTGAGAATGGCAGTTACTTTAAAAGAAAGGTAAGCAGAATTGTACTATCGGTATATTTCTAAGTGTTGTGTAAAATTACTTTCTGAGGAATAGAACTTGAGATAGGCTTCATTAAGAAGTGATATAAACCTGCAGGAGTATTACAAGGCAGAATGCAATGTTAGAATTGTATAGTGATTTTTGTAAACACATTACCTGCATATGGGAAATTAAGATTCCAAAATGTTATCTTTAATCTGTGTACTTATGCACAAAAAGGCCTCACATCTGAACTGAAAGAGGAAAAGGGTTCAGGAAGACCTAAAACAACTACCTGGTTTTATTTTCCAAAGAGCTGTTAACTGAAGTCCTGAACTATGGAACTCATTTGTGCTGAATGTTGGATTTGAACTCTGAGACTTAAGAACTTGAAAGCGGAAAGAGGCAGAACTGTCTGTATATTGCATGGCAATGTGAAGCCAAATCTACAATTATAAATATTTATCTGTGTCAAAGGGTATTGCCACTACTGAAACTATGTTACCGATAAGAACGATTCCAAGAGAACTCTTGGAAGAAATTAAAACATTACTTGAGGTAACTGTCAATGTACAAACACCTTGAATATGTTGTCAGGGTTTTACCTCCAATTTGTTTCATTTCTCGGATTAAAGCTGTGGTTCCGAAGTACAAGTGTGAATGAGATTATTGCAATATTTTGAGGTGCTAACACTCAGTTAGTTATGAAGTAGCTACACAAGCCTCAGGCTGACTTCACTGTTAACAAAGTGGGTGCTTGATTAACAATTGCTTGTCTTTCAGTCTGTTATTTCAATGCTTTAAAGCATTTTTATTTCTGCTGAAACTTATAGGGAATAGCATTGTCTACTTTGCTCAACAAGACAAGAAGATCTGGAGTGAGGCAGAATTTTATTTTTGCCACTTCCATCTTTTGAATAATTTTTTGCCATACTTGGAACAGTTTAGCAATGTACACTGCTTCCCTTATCAGCAATTGTTTCATCTGTGGAGAAGCTAGCATACTGACCCATTTGCTTGCAGTAAAATCTCTTAGCCGTAATTCAGAAGGATGTGCCATCTCCAGCTACAACAAAAACCTTCATTACAGCATACCAAGGGTGGTGCAAAAATAGTTTATTACGATATAATTTTATGTATAGTTAATTATATTTACAAAATAATCATCAGCTACATCCATGGGAAACCCTAGCATGTTGCACAAGGTTTGTAAGGAATAAATACTGACAGAAGTGATAATTCTACAGTGAACTGCTGAAGAGGGAACTAGCTCCCTTAAAAGCATGAAAAGACACAGAATCTGAGGAGATTCAAACTCATTCTTTGAGAGAGAGAGATCAGCAGATGGGTTTTCTGGGACTTCCTGAGTCCTCCTAACATGCTCTTTTGGTTTGAGCTGACTACTAGTTCACAGGTGCCACTTGCTTTCCAAATAGATTCGTCTTATAGCGCCCTAAATTTTGCTGGTAAGGGTAGATTAGACCAGTATTTCTCAACCATGATGTGTGGATTTCAATTCAACATGGGAAATTCCTGAGAATTGAAATCCACCCATCTTAAAGTTACCAAGGTTGAGAAACCCTAATTTAAACATTCCCACACTCCATTCTTGGATGACCCCTTTGTGCACCAATCAGCTTTGGTCAACTTGGCGGTGAAGCTCACATGGGACTTAGCACAGATGTGGTGGCCTCAGAATTTTTCTGAAGTGAGGTGGTGATGAGTAGCCTATGCAGATGGACCTCCTAGTGATCTAGGTGCACAGCCTGTCCATGCCCTGCCCTCCAGCCACACCTCATGTGGTGGGAATGGATCAGCCGAGTCTTCAGCCATTCAAGAACAATGGGATGTAGACATTTCTTAACATACAGAAAATAGTAATGGTGTTACTCCACTGAGAGAACCAAGTAGCATCTAATTTTCACTAATTCTCAGGTGGAATTCCCCTGTTAATAGCTCATTTCATTGACTGTTGTGCAGACTTAAAGCCAAGGCTAATTCCATGGCAAAGCTAAGGTTTTCCTTACAGCTTTTTCCCAACTCTTGTAGTCGGTCATGGGCTCAAATTCTATCAGCAAGGTACTCCTCCCCCCTGATATTTCATTGCACGTCCAATAGTGTAAAGGGAAACTATCAAAATTACAGGAGCTTAATTCTGCCATGCTGTAACCACAAGTTTACGGACGGTGGGAAGCAAAATCTACTTGGCTTCCATGAAGAAATCCTTGGCTTGACCTGCAACCTTATTAACATGCAACAAAACGATGTATCTTTGATGACGTCAAGAGATGCATCATCACCATTGCTCTACAAACGTACAGTAAAATCTCAATTTATTGGCCTTTAAGTTGATCAGATTTCAAATGCAGCAGACAATCCATTTGCCACTTGATGCATACATACAGTCCTATTTGTTATTCAATGGACATTCAGCTCCAACAGACGCCCTCCTGTTAGTCCATTAAACTCAATTTACTGTAACGTAACTGCATATCCTGGGTTATTTACACCACTGTCAGTTTCAAGCTTACCAAACTGAATAAGGAAGAAAACTACTGTATAGCAAGTAGGATTTAAAACACTGTACATGTTTTCTTTGGAGAGGCATTTACAAAACTAAAAAGGATCAGAGAAATTTAAAAATATATTTGTAGCATTCAAACCAGCAAACATTCTGTAAGGGAACAAAGAGCAAGATTTCTGGTTACACTAATTTCCTTTCCCAAGTCAAAAGGAAATCTGTATTAGAACAAGATTAAAAAAGAAAGTCACCCCATAAAACCCTCCTTGAGTTTTTGAGTAATAAATATTTACATTGCGTGCTTGGAATACTATACAGGTCTTTAAATTATTTTTTAGAGAATAACAAAGCTTTAAAAAACGGGGGAATTACAAAGGAAAGATAAGCGTGCATGTGCTTAAAGTGTTCACAACAAAAGTACTGCGTAATGAACCATTGAAATGGGGGGAAAGTGGGTTCCTAATCAAGTATGTTATTACAAAAAGCAACATTTTTTTTCCTAAACACCACACAGGCAGCCTCTTGGATTTGCGCATCAGCACAAGCGATCCTCTTTTTCCGTTTTTTAGCAGGAAAAAGGAAAACAAAACAGCACTAAGAGGACAGAATCCTGCTTTGCAACGAGGAAAAAAGACACGACTGGCAGTGGACAACACCCAGAAAGCTGTACTTTGGGTGTATTTGCATTATAACATCGCCCCTGTGCTGCATTCCCATCCAGAAACATGCATCCTCTTGATCTCCAAAGTACAGAATTGTGTAAAAATGCAGCAATGTGCTTCTGAACACGCTCTGTCATGCCCCTTCAGAAACACAACTTCGCCAACAGCCGCTCGCTGTGTCGCGTAGGACAGCCCCTTGCTCACAGCAGCTGAGCGTCGGTTTTGTGCAAAAGAAGGTGGGATGGCTTTGCTCTTCTTCTTTCCAGGTGTGAGAAATCGTCAGAAGTCAGGGTGTTTCTCTCTCGAGAATGGGAGCTTGTGAGTGGCTGGTGGGGGTTCCCCCCGGGACCCTTTCTTCAGTCAGCAGTTGCAACCAAATTGCAGGAAAACGACGTGGAGGAAAAAAATCACAATTTTTTTATCCAGTTCATCCTTGTCTGTGCAAAGGAGAAAGGAAAAAAATGGGCCTGCAATGCTGTTTCAGAGGTAGATGCCTCAACCTACATCCTCTCCAGCCATCTGAGAAGCTGCACCACAAACTTTACCATGCGCACGTCAATCACAGCAGCTGCTTTGGGGTGGCCATTAACTGTGTCAAAAGGACATGCAACCAGCAACCTGCAGTTTGGCAGGAAGACTGCTCAGACCTAGGAGGACGACAAGTCCTCAGGAAGAAAACCTACAGCAACAACAGGAAGATCTTTGTCCCAGCCATTCGGAGTAGCCACATTTTGCAGAAAACTATTGTGCGGGTGTGTGAAATACAGTCAGGAGCCTGACATTCACACCCACCCTGCCCAGTTGCCTTTGAACAGCAGTGCATACTAAGTTTTTCTTTTTGCTTCAGGTCTACTGCTGGGAAACAAGATGATCCCAAAAGTGGTGGGATTTAAAAACTATCATTTAGTTTTTTGGAACAACTCATTTCATGGCTGCATGCTGAATACATTTTTAAGTACTGCCTACAACTAAAACGGACCAGTCCTAGCCGAGAACAGCAGGGGTTCACATCGCTGTGCTTGCCCCAAAGTTCAGCTGTTTTTAGTCCAAATAAGCAGCAGAAACATCACCCCCTAAGAGCAAAATCTCCGATCTTAAGGGACCTAAAATTTGTAGAATTGGGATAGAAGACACTAGTCCTCTGCAAGGTTGCGGGAACAAGCTCTGCTCATAATGCTTTTGAATTAGTAAGCCTGAAACATTAAGCATCTCTTTGAAGTCGTTCTCTTCATGTGGCTTGTAAAGATGTTTTAAGTTTTCCAACCGTCTGGACCAGGATATGGGGGGGACATATCCAAATTCTACAAACCAGCTTCCTTTCAGGTGAACGACAGCAGCAAATCCTAAGGGTTCTTTGGGACAGTGGTCAATCTGGCCTTTCTCAAGTGGGGTTGGCTGACCACCTGTTGCTCAGGGGTTCCTTTTCATCACCCTTTGCGACTGAATAGCCCTCTCGCAGACTCTGTCCCTTTGCAGACACTTGCAAAGGGCACCTCACCTACTGTTGTTAGGCCTGTTGAGTCAAGTTCCCCAGATCCCCATTTCTGCCTGGAGAGCTCACAGCTCTTGCATGTCAGAACCTGTCTTCCTTTGCCTTTTTATTTACAGTTTTCTACCACTCTGGACTGCTACATGGTGGAAACAGACCACAAAAGATTCCCAAAGACAAATACTATCCTTTTTTTTTTCTTTAAAAGCCACCTTTAAAAAAACAAGGATCAGGTTAAAAACCTGATCAGGCTAAAACCCAGTTTCTCTGCCCATATTTGATGAGAGAAGTATCTTGACCCTGCTCTTTGATGGACGCACAAAACCCACTGAGACTTGGAGAAAAGGTGAACTGTAACTGGAAGGGGACAATGATCGCTAGTGATTTTAAGGACTGTGTTTTTCTAAGATCCTGGCTAAGGTGGAGGCTGTCACACCTTAACTGTGGCTATAATATCGTCAAAAAAAAAAAGACTGAAAAGTTGCTAAGTTACACGAAGGACTGAATCTCTGCTAACCACACTGCAGATCATCCCATCTAGGCCAGCCTAGAGTACCTTTTTTTCCCATCGAAGCAAGCCTTGCTGTGATTCTTGACCAACAAGGGAGTCTGGCAGCTTGTTGCGCCAAACCCAGTTGGCTTCAGAGGTCCATCGTATGGCTCAAAACATGCGCCTAAGTGCTGTGTCACTCTCAACGCTGGTAGAGGTAAGCTGGAGATGTCCTTGCTCTCCCTTTCCCAGGGCTCTGTTGCAATACCAACACATCGGTAAAACAGAGCTAGCTTATAGTAGGCTGATGAGCCTTAATACTGACACTCAGTTTAATGGATATACAGTAGGAACTATATTTTTTTTCCTTTAAGGAGCCCAACGAGGGAACATCTCCAATCATTCCCTGCATTCTTGCCCAAAGAAGGAACTTTTTAAACTCAGGACTGTCAAGGAATCTGATTAATCCAGTGTTTCTCAACTTTAGCAAGTTTAAGATGAGTGGACTTAAGATGAGAAATCTGGGAGCGGAAGTCCGCACGTCTTAAACTTGCTAAGGTTGAGCAATAATGATTTTATCCCTTTGATGGTGGTAAAAATAAAACAGCTGGACCTGTTCAGTTTGTTCATCTGGAGCAGCTCTAGAAAAATTCCTCTTCCCAGCCAAGCAAAACATAGCAATGAAAAAGAGCAAAAAGGGGGAAAATGGGGTGCTCGTGTCGTGATGCGTCAAGCAAGGCGGTGCACGTGGTCAAGCCGGGAACGAAGGAGAACATTAGTCTTTCTTCAACTCCTTGGATTCAAAGAGTTTCAGGCATTCCTGCACCGTCAGACCTTCCTTCAGACTCTGGGAGGGAGAGAGAAGAAAAAAGAAAACCATGAAATGCCATTCTGGTGCAAAGGACCAGCTCCAACATGGGGGAAGTTGCTTAGGCAGAAAGGAAAGAAAGAAAGAGCAAGAGACGAAATCCTCAGGTAGAAAATCATGCGGAAGAAAAGACACCGCTATGGGGTTACTGGAGAATCGATGCCCAATGGAGGAAGAGCGAGATGACCACAGATGCAGCTAAGTAGAATGATTCCCTAGTGACTCTGAAGCATCTTCGGATGCTTCCAACTCCATAAGGCCTACAAAGTTGTTCTTTCCCTACAACGTATTTGCTCCAAGACCATTTCCTGATGTCACTATGGGACAATGTGAACATTTCATGCAAGATGGGGACTCTTGTAGAACTAGGTCTCCAGAAGAAATGTCCAGGAGATGTTCTTTTAAAGAACCAAGACCCTGGTTCAACTCCTAACGGTAAGAGCAGAATATCATGTCTCCTGTAAGAATCGGAGAAGAACAGAACTTAGCCCTTCAATCTGATTGCACAGGATCAAAACCAAAAATTCCAGGACGTCAATGAAGACAGAAGAAAATTAGCAAAAAAAAAAAAAAAACCCTAGGTGGATGGTTTCTCTTCAATTTTTCCTCTTTTTTGGCACTTTTTGCTTTTTCTTTGCTTTGTTTCTTTTTTTCTTCCTTACTTTATATTATTTAGAATTAGTTTTAATCTTTTTAACATACACACACACACACAAATAAATATAAAAACATAGGTAGATGCAATGATTTTGGTCACCACATTGAATGGTTAAAGTCACTTTTAATTGCCAAAAAAATTTGAAATATTTTCCTTGTGCAAACACTACCAGCTTTCCAGCAATAATTAGCTATTTGCCAAGATAAATTTGCACCAGCATCCAAAACTAGGCACACAAACATAATCCTTGGGTCCAAAGGTTCTGCCTGCTGCGGAGTGGTAAGTGGAAGCATGCATATTCCTCCAGCATGCACACTCTTTGTCATGCCCTCCACAGAGCTCCCCACATGTCAGCAGAGATGGTAGAGGAAACCTTGCAGTGATGGATGTCAGTGAAAGACAGGACGAGACAGAAGAGAGAATGTATCCACTGATCAAATGTGAAGATCTACCCCTGCTCTGTCCAACCCAAGTCCCATGGTTTCTTGGGATGTGTGGGAAGAATCTCATTAGCTATGGAAACATCAGCAGAACATGCAGTTAAGTACACTGCCCCCTCTGAGAAGTAGCATCGTTGAACAGGTGGTGGTTGGATTACCTAGATGGAGGGACCCTGGAATCTGGTGCATTTCAGTTATCCCATGAAGCCTGCTCAATTACCGACTGTTATCCGAAGCAAAGACAAAAGAACAAAAACAAGAAATACATAAATCCCTATCGTGGTCCACAATGCTTCCCACTCCTTTGAGGAGGAGACCAATCCCAAATTGCTCCATAGATAAACAATCCCATTTATTAAAAACAAATGTAATAATTAAAAGCACAGATCAGCAATAAAGAAAAGCTGCACCGGAAGGAAATAAAACTAGATCTTCCTGTGCATTGAAAAAGAAGTGGCACACAGAGAAAAGGGCAGGATATAAGCAAAACCAATGTGGGTTTGATTAATCACGATAGAACATCTTTCTCGAACCTACTGGTGTATTCCTTGAATTTTCCTGGGGGTTTAGATGCCTACAAAGTGGGTGGTTTTAGCTTGGGGGGGACCATTCCTCCTAAAAGTTCTACGCCAAATGTGTCCCGGTGTCAACAAGAAGCGCGCACCAGAATGGACTCTGGCATTAGAAGATGAAGAGGTCCGCCCTTGTGGGCTACTTGAAACAAGTTCTCTTCAAAGCAGTGTTCTGCAAACGTGGCAACTTTAAGACATGTGGATTTCGAGTCCCAAAATCCCAGTTGCCACGTTTGAGTCCTGAAGTCCCACGCTTTAAACGTGCTGCTCATAACTCAAAGCGCGGAAGCAGCAATGCTTTGCTTGACCGCTTTTTCTCAGCACTGTTATGAAAGCAAACTGCTACTCTTTTCTTCTAGGACCTGGGCTGCTGCCTTCTATTAGCCCAAAGCCCTGGAATTCTCAGATGACTCCCCCATCCAAGTATTCGCCATGGTCTACCCATCTTAGCTTGAGATCAGCTAAGTTTGCTTAAATACGTAAAGGCAGGAACAACCATTGGTAGGATTACTACCAAGGTGTTGCACATACAGTCTTGTTTTGTAGGTAAGATGGAAAAATGACATAAACTCACCTTTGACCTGATATTTCTTAGTTGCCGGCCAATACTGGTCCTGTCTTTCTTCAAGAAATCAGGATTGCTTTTGGATTTCATGATATCTACAGGTAAGAAGGAAGCCAACAGAGCTTCTTTTGAAAACGTGGAAGTCATAGTTTTCCCCACAGGCATGATTAAAAGAAAGTCACTCTCACCCTCTTCCCCTCAAGGCAACAACGCCCCAAGATAGGAATCCCTCTCTGAAGAAATCCAATTTTGTCAGCAGTTCTAATGCTGGGTTTCTGAACCCACCAAGTCCAACTCAAGGAGATGTCAAAGAAAAAGTGGGGATACCTTTGCAATGATGAATGTGCTCCAACTTTTTTGCAGAAAACCTTGCCGGAAGTCGTAAGAACCAACCCTTGCTTGATTCTGCATCCTGAAATGTGACTTAGAGGAGTCGTGAACGGAAGGCTTACCGTATCCAGACATGGTGGTGCTCTCGGGAGACTTTTCACCCAGGGCCTCAGTGGCTGCTTTCAGCTGCTCCTTCAGTCTGCCGATATCACAGTCTGCCTTGGCTTTGACGATGCTGAGCTCCGTGTAAATGTCTTTGTATTTATCACTGGCATATTTTTTATCCTTGGGAGAAAGACAACAGCAGTTGGAGTTGAGACCTCCCTATCTCACTGGGCCACCAAAAGAGACAGTAACAGTACTAGCAATTTTAGCAGCGATTCGTTCAACGCGCTCACCACTTTTCCCAGGATCTAGCTTTCATTAAAACCTCACCTATTGTTACTGTTTTTAAGGAAACAGTTATGCCCGGCTCTAAATTCTTACCCTCAATGCTGTCTGCAGTTCATCTTTCAAAGAGCTGATCTCTTGCTTCAAGTACTGGATTTCTGATTCCTTAACTCGCAACAGGACCTGCGAGGGAGAAAGTCATATATGAGGAAGGAAGAAAGGGAGGGAGGGAGAAGGAAGGGTGGGCGAGAGAGAAAAGGAAGGAAGGGAGGGAAGGAGAAAGAGAGAAAGAAAAGGAAGGATGGAAGGAAGAAGTTCTTCTCAACAGTATTAGGCAAACTGATTATCCTTCTTCCCTCTTGATAATTACAAGGATCCCCTCAGCCCTTTATTTAACCCTTTTCAATCATCAAACCCGTAAATGATCGCTTCCCCTCTGTTTCATTTTCAGCAGAAAGTCCATACAGGGTTCCCAGTCTTTTATGAAAGCACTTATTGCTTTGTCCCTGGCCCGACAGGTCCATTTCGCCACTTCCTCCGCCATCTTCACGCTCCGTTCCCCCACCGTGGGAGTTTCTGTATCCCTCCATCGCTGGGCATGTCATAATTGTGCTGCACTCGCCACGCATCGAACGGGCCTTCCGTAAGTCTTCTCTGGTGGGTCATCCCAAGCCCCAGTAAGGAGAGTTCTGGCTTTTTCGCAGCCTTTACACTTCTTTGCATCACGGGGGGCTTTCTCTGGCAGCGGCCGAGCTCCCTCGACCACCGCTGCGTCTGATGAGAACTGAAACAACTCAGCAGCACTCACCTCTAACTCATAGGCATCCTTGCCTTGGGTGAGAGGAGAGGCAGCCGTTTCCACGCCACCTTCCCCAGTTAGCAACGTCCGCAGCCGGGTGATCTCCGCAGCCAGGCGGTTGTTCAGCTCCTACGAGGACACCGCAAGCACGCCAGGGCTCAGAAGAGAGGCTCGCGCCGTCGGATCCCCACCCACTCCTCCCGCGCAGGAAGCCTTTGCGCCGCCTCACCTTCGTTGCACGCGCGGAACTAATATCAAGTTACTCCCCCCGCCCAATCTGGAATTTTTCCCTAGCAACTCTCTCTCCACACGGAACGGCTCTGCCCGATGGCGTGCGCAGCGTCAAGGAAGACCTCTCTGAACAGGTCAGCTCCCCCGCAGAGCAGCGTGCAGGAACAGTGTTTTGCAAGTCCGACCCCTTTACGGGGGGTGGGCTTCACATCCCAGAGCCCTTGGCTGGCTGGGGGATTCTGGGAGTTGCAGTCCACCCCCGTCACCCTAAAGGGGTCGGGCTTGAAGAAGCACCTTCTGCAGACCCGGGGATGCCTCACCTGGTTGTGCGCGTTGAGCTCCTGGTTCTCCCGCTGGCACTGCCGGAGGGCCTGCCTCTCCGCCTCCAGCGCCTGGGCGAGGTGAGCGTTCTCCAGGCACTTCTGCGAGTATTGCTCCGAAAGGACCTCCAGTTCCCGCTGGACGGACTGCAGCTCCTCCCTGAGGGCAGAAGAGCGGCATGGTCTCTGAGGGCCACTTAAGAGCTGAGAACCTTCGAGGAGGGAGGGAGGCGCCGCGCTTGATTCCTGCCCAGTCTTCCTTGGCTCAGCTTCAACGAACTCTTTTTGCCGCCCAACCGCGCTCGTTTTGAGCCAAACGTCGCCCACTTTGCAATCTGAGGACGGCACCTCTCTCTTCCGCAGCCCCAGCGGCGTCAGAGCCCTGACCTCTAACGGAAGCACAAGGCTTTAGAAGTTCCCTCGCAAAAGATGCATAAAGAGGGGGCTTAAGACAAGGGTCTTGACTGGATTCCAGGACTTGATCAGCAGGGCTTCTTCTCTCCTTGCCAGAGGGAATTAAAAGACCAGTTTTGGGAAAGGGAATGGCTCAAGACAGTCGAGAACTGAGAAGGTCATACACGTGAAACGTCTTTCTTTCCCTGAGAAAAACTTCTACGTTTCCCAAAAATGCCCTGAAAAGTTCCAGAAATGGAATTTGATCCAAACCAGACGTGAGAAATCCATTTCTTTAAAAGTACAAAACAGTAAATTCAGTTTAGGTTATTTTTCAGTGCATCTCTGGGAATAAATCTGTTGACTACCCTTCCACGACCTCCCCAAAATCAATCGTGTACACGTGTGTGTGGGCATGCACACATACATTTGCAGCCAAGGGCTGATGGAGCAGCTCGTAAGTGAAAAATAAAATGCGCTGCAAGAGAAGAATTTTGGATTCTAGAAAGAGGGAAGGAGAGCAAACCATGAGCACCTCATATGGACGATGCTCGCCACCTGGGCAGCTTCAGAAGGCAGGGGAAATTAAGTGGGGTCAGCGTTTGGGCGCATGCGCACGCTCAGATATGACTGTAGGTTGCAGACAGGCTTAGAGCATCAAAAACACCAGCAATGCAAAACGGAACGCAAATAATGCAGCCCCGGAAGGCGACCGACGTTTGGCGCTCACAACCGACCGAGAAGACGCAGAGACCCTTACAGGTATTGCCTCTGGAGAGCTTCAATGTCTGAATTGATGCTGCTGATTTGGGAGCGCTGGGTTTTTTCCAACTCCCGCTCAAGTTCCTCCCGGTGAGCGTTCTTCATGGCTTCTATGGCTGGAAAGGGAAAGAAGAATCACACGTAGTCCTCCACTTACGACCACAGTGGAGTCCAGTCAGTAAGCAAACGCCGCCATCACCCAACAGATGCTGTGGTCTCTAAGCAAATCCATTTTCCCCCATGAGCGTTTTTGCCAGAAACTGGAAGTAAATGTGAAACCAGCAAAGAACATTGCGAATCGTGGTCTGTGGGAGACTGCAAACGGCCATAAATGCGAGCTGGCTGCAAAGCACCAAGCATGTGACTGCAGGGAGTGTGTGGCCTCAACTCCAAAAACGGGTCCTAAGTGGCCCTGGGAAGTCTCTCGTAACTTCAAATGGCCATCAAGCAACGGTCGTAAGTCACCTGCACACACCAGCTGTGGGAAAACACCTCTCCACCTTCTGCACTCTCCCCCCCGACCTACCAGAGATGGTGGCAGCCGTTTCTTCCGCGAGCAGCCGGTCTTTCTCCTCCCGCAACTTCTCCAGTTCTCGCTGATGCTGCCTCTGCAGGTCCTCGATCTTCTTCTGGTGGGTCTCTTCCATGGCTGCGAAGCCTCGCTCACACGTGGCCTGCAAGACAGACAGAAAGAAGGTTGCACGGGCACGTGGCCGCAGCCCAGTCGGACTACCGCCCGTCACGAGGCAGAGGGCGTCCGGAGGCAGAGGGGACATCTGGTGGCCAGCGGAGAAGACTCGTGCCCACCGAAGGCCACCCGCCGCGTGGGGAAGGGCACCCGCGCTCCCCGCTGGGCTGGGACGTCTGGCCTTCTCCCTGGTCCTTGCTGCAGTGGAAGGAGGACCCCAAAAGCCGACTGCCTGAAGGAAGCATTATTTGAGGAGCCCTGAAAGGTTCTGCAGGGGTGCGGGCGCATGAACTTGGAAAACAGCGCCCCTCCCTCGCCCGTGCCAACCACTCCTGTTCCAGCTCGCAGACCTACTCAAGCCCTTGTCTACCAGGAGTAGGACTTCCCTAACCTTCCTCATGCGGCTGCTTACGAGCAGCCAAGAACCCACCCGAGCCTGTCATGTTGTGACCGGGAAGGGGACAAAGACGACAAGCGACGGTGGTGCGGGAGTCCTGCGAATCCGAGGAGCCTCACTGCCGGCACCCTGGTTAAATTACAAGAGTGTGCAAGGAAGGACGACTGGAAGGGCGAGAATACGTCTCGAGTGAGATTCCTTGTCGGAAAATGAGCTTTCCCCCATAATTTGACAGAGGACAAATTGTGCAACAACCCTGATTGTGTTAGACCTTTTTTCACTGTGAGTAAATGAGGAGAAACAGCAAGCATGGGTGCGCGTGTGAGAGAGAGAGAGAGAGACTGGCAGGACTTTCTAGGGGCAGAGACCCCCCACCCCAGCCCCCCGTGATCCCCAACTGTCAGCTTTCCTGGCAGGCTACGCTCGGGTCCTGCCCATCTTCAGAAGGCCACCCTTGATGAAGCTGACCTGGTCTTCCTCACGTCAAGCGAATGGCGACAGCTCTGAAATAAACCGGCCGGTTTGTTCCTACAGCCTCATCCCAAGGACTCACATTCTGGTTTGAACACTTCCAAGGACTTAGGAGGCTAATCCGATGGCACGGCCACTATTTTAAAAAATGTTTGGAAAGGTGGATTCTCCCTGCTGGCCCCCTGGTTAGAAAGCATGTTTGCTCTGGAAAAAGGGGTACGGGGCCACAACCACATTGCCATGAGGAGCATTTGCACACAGGGTTTAGCAAGGTAAGGTGAACAAATAAAGACCTTCAGGTTCTCAAAATCCTTCTGGTATTTCTCCCTCAAGGTGGGCGCATTGCCTTCAAGATGCTTGCTCTCCAGCTCATCTCTCATGATGTTCATCTGGGATTCCAGTTCTTGGATGCGCTCTCTCAGCCCATGTAGAGCATTTGGATCGTTTCCCAAGACCTGGATTCCATTATCACGGGGGTCTTCTCTCCGTGCTTCTGCATCGGAGGCGATCCTGGCCAAGGCTTCAGGAGGCTTCTTCTGATATTTCTCCAAAGATTCCTCTAAGCATTGGAGATTCTGGTTGTAGCGTTCCTGCAAGATCTGCAGTTCCTCCTCATGGAGAACTTGGATTTCTTTCATCTTGATCTGGAACTTTTCCTCTAAATTTTGCATCTGCTCAACGTGGTATCTTTCCAAGTTCTGCTTATCTTGGACAAGAGCATCCACCTGGTGGATCCCCTCAACACGTTCCACTTGTAGTGTGTCCTCAGTCCTGTGGAGCTGCTCAACTACCTTCTGCATCTCCTCATCGTATTGGCTCTGAAGTTCTGTGATTTTTTGGCTCTGCTGATGTTCTTCCTCTTCCAGGAGTCTTCGCTGGTTGTCCAGTTGCTCTACTTTGGCTCTGAGGTCTGCATTCTCTCTTTTGAGCAGAGCGATCATCTCAGCAAATTTGCTCTGCTGTTTTTGGAGCAAAACTTCGTACTCTTCTCTGAGGACAGTGACCGACTGTATGCGCTCCTGACATAGGGCATCCATATTTTGCAGAGACTCTTTGTACAGCTTGGCTTCCTTTGCATACTCCAGCCTTGCTCTGTAGGCCCCGTAACAAACCTGGGCTTGAATAATCGCATCCTGAACTAGCAGAGAAGAATAGCGCTCAAGATCCCCCATGCACATCTCATAAGGAGGACTGCAAGAAATTTTGAGCAGCTTGTGGCAATCCTTCAAGGCACGGTCAGGGGAGACAGACAGGAGAGCCGCAGCAATTTCTTTCAGAACACTGGCTTTGTCTTTGAGCTGCCGAGCCAGGTCATCCCGGACAGCAGCCAGAGCTTGACCGCTGAGGTCCTGCAAACTATGAGTTTCCAAAATGCGCTCCTGGAGGTTGACATGCCAAGTTAGTTGGGCTGCTTCTGAAGTACCTTCTTGGATCTCAAGAGCTTTGGAGATCTGATGCATAATCCCGTCAAATTCAGGAGACTTGTAGGCTTTAATGATCTCTTCCAACATGCACTTATGCTGCTGAAGGGCTGTTTTGGCGTTGTGGAGGTCTTCTTCCATGGCTTTTAATCTCTGATGGAAGGATTCTCTCATTTTCTGAGCCACAAAACCCAGCTCAGCTTTAACCAGTGTGCTGTCCGTGACTGAGTGGATGAGGTACTGCGGGAAGTCCAAAGTCTCAACTTTCCTTTCCTCACTTTCCTCCTTGACACTCAAGTGCTTCCTCAATTCTTCGACTTGACTCCAAAACTCATCTTCCAACAACAGCTTCTTAGACAAGATGTCTGCCAAAGCCACAGCGGTAAGTGAAATATCGGAAGGCTCCAACACGACCGCCTCTAGAGCAGCATGAATCTCTCTAAGAGTCACGGAGATCTTTGAAGAAGCATCTGTCAAAGACTCCGCTATCTGGCTGATCAAGCAGGCTTCAAAAGCCACCCTCCTGGAAAGCAGCCTCAGCTGGTCTTGTACAGAAAACCCCAGCTGCTGCCTCTCTTGGGGAGAAGCGCCGTCCCCCTCCCAGCAGATGTCTCTAGTCTGCAATGCGTGGATGGTGGGATGCTCTTCTGGTTGGTGCTCAGATGGAGGAAGTGCTTCTTGTAACATCTGGATTGCCTCCATTAAAGTACTTTCAACGCTGGATAGAGCATCCAAAAAGATCTCTTCCTCTTTTTCTTTCTCAGAGGTGCCCACCTTTTTGAGCATTTCTCTGCACTGAGTCAAACACGTGAATGCGCGGCTGGCACTCTCATGGAGTCTGCCCAGCTCGTGAATATGGTTCTTGCTCAGTTTGACTTTCTCTTGCTTCTCACTTTCTACTTGTGAAACCAACCCTCTGATCTGAGCCAAGCTGTCCTGAAGCTGTTCCCTGAGCTGCGCTTCAATGCCGGACCACTGGTGGTGAAGGGCTATAAGGGCGTCTTGGTTCTGGCCCTGTTGACTTTCAAGCTTCATGGTGACGTCTTTGAGTTTCTCTTCGGTGATATAAAGTTTAGTTTCCAGGGAGTGAATGATGGACAAGTAAGTCTCAGAATCCCCCGAGGCTGGATAACAGAAAGCTGGCTCTGAAGTCATGCTTTCTTCTGAAAGGGACCTCTCTTGGCTTGTGTCGGAGGAAGTGCTGCTGGCCCACATCTTCTCTGATCCATCAGGATGAACATATTTTTGGCACTGGATGCTGGAGAAACGTATCCTTTGCCTTTTGGCGCCTGGAATTTCTGCATCAAGTTTTGTGGAATCTTTCTGAGCAGCCTCTCCTTCCCGAAGGTCTACTGACTTCGTTGGAGAACACTCTTCTATGCTCACCACCGTGTGTCCACAGATTTGCCGCTGAGTGGTACTGGCTCCTTCATGACCATCATCCATAAGCGTGCATCCCAGGGCTGGGAGTTCTCCTTGCTTCGGGGGATACTGTGCCGAATCTTCAGCCTTACCAGTGTCAGCTGTGTTTGTTGCAAGGTTTAACGCAGAACTTGAGCCAGCAGATGCCTTCGCATCCTCTTCTTTGGCCAAGTCATTTTCTTTTTCTTCTCGACTGCTACCAGCAGTAGCTACTTTCGAAAGAGGTTCACAGAAATCCTGATCCTTTTTCTCGACAAAGCTCAAATGAGTTTCTCTCACTTGTTGCAACTCTTCTTCTTTTTCTTTCAAAATCTGCTGCAAGTACTGGAATTGCTCCGACACCACCTCGTAGGAACGCTCCAGAGTGTGGTAGCTGCTCTCCTCCAGTTGCATCTTGGCTTGCAACTTGGCAACCTCATTATCTGACTCTGCAACTTGGTTCATCAGCTCTTGGAACCGGCATTTAATTTGATCCCTTTCTTCCTCAAGACTCTTGATATGTTCCACCAGCTTCCGGATGCTGGTTTCCTTCATTTCTAGCTGGTCCTCCAGCTGATGGACTATTTCACTGCTTTCAAACTTGGCAGTCAGCTTCTCCTTCAGCAGAACCTCCTTTTGTTGCTCATGATTCTGAAGCTGGTTCTCGTATTCGCTGGCTTTATCTTCCGCTTCCTTCAAGCTCTGGATCAAGATTTGCTTCTCCCGCTCACAGCTTTCTAGCAAAGACTCATAATTCTTTTGGAGTTTCTTCTCCATCAGCATTCGGGATTGCTCGCTGGCACTCAGCTGCAGGCTCAGATCAGCAATCCGTTCTTGGAGCCTCTGGACTTCTTTCCGATAGTCTCTTTGCAAAGCCTGCTGCATCTCCAGATCTCTTAGCTCCTGGGTCTTCTCCAACAGGAGAGCTTCTGCTTTCTTCAGCTTCTGCTCGCTGGCCTTCAGCTGGGAATTCAGAGTCGTTTCATTGTGTTGCCACTCTTCCATTTGCTCTTCAGCTTTCTTCTTCTCAGCCTTCAGGTCACTCTTCAGCTTGGCCAAGGTCTGCTCCTTGATGGAGAGCTCTGCAGCCACGTTGCTAAGTCTCGCTTGCAAGCTCTGGATTTCTGCTTCGTGATGCCGGATGACATCCTTGGCCTCCCCATAGCTACGTTTAAGCGACTGGATCTGCTGATTGATCATCTCCTGGCGCTGGCATTGGGCTTCCAATTCACTTTGGAGATCTTTATTGACTTTATGGAGCCTCTCCCAGGCTCCTGAGGAGGAGGAGGAGGAGGAGGCCACTTCAGTCTTGAAAAGAAAATCAATTGAATAGAAAATTAGTAGCATTCCTGGAGCTCGGTTCTGAGTGTCACATCTCTGGTTAGGTTTAGGCCATAGGACTTGTTGAACAGGTTTGGTCACTCCCTTTCAGCTCCAGTTCGGAACGGTCTCCATTTTTGGGGTTTTGCCAAAACGGCCAGAAACAAACTCTCTTTTGTTCAAGGAAAATAGGGAAGACATCTTCCAATTTAATAGACAGCACAGATGACAAAACACAACAATTTTTACACAAAAGAGCCTGAGAGAAATAACTTGAATAAACAAAGGAGGGGGGAAAAAGATGGACATCACGAAAAATAATGGCGTAAGAAAAGTAGAGGAAAGATCTGAGAAAGAATGAAAACTGGAAGGAGGGGGAAGATGGCCAACAGTCACTAGGAAACAGCAAGCCCCTTTGGAAAGACCCCAACAAATTTTGTCTTCGGGGTTCATAGCTGAGCTAGAAATGGGTGCCTGAACTGGGTCCTTTCTCTGGAATGAGAGTCCCTCCATGATCCAGTTGGCCTCCTTCACCCAACTGGTGTTCTGAAGAGCCTCAAAGATGTGGGTCTTCACCAGACCTTTGGCAAGGTGACTGAAGCCCCCTTTTTCACTCATTTTGGCTTTGCTCCTCTCTGGTTAGTTGTCTTTATAGCTCTGTTCCTGTGTATGATGACACATTTTAGTCTTTTTAGTGTCTTTACTTGGGAACCATCCCAAGCTGTTGGCAGTTGGGCGGTATGCAAATTTAATCAATAAAAATAAATGTCTTTTGGGATTTTCTTACGGTCAAGGTTCTCTCAGCCTTTCAGGATTGAATAAGCTGTCAGCTTATCTGTCCAGTGGTGGCTGAGTTGTATGTCTCAAACCCAAATTTCAATCTACTGTCTTTAGCAAGCACCAATAATGTCAAAGTTCATTAGCAAAGTCCTTGAAGAACCCTGAAACCCCCCCCAAAAAAACACAGCTGTGTATTCCCTCCTTCCCTTGCTGTAGCTGGTGACAACTGACTCACCCAAATCCTTCCTGCCCTAATTTTTTTTTGGGGAAAAGTATTTAACATTTTCTAGCAAAAACAAGGTGTAAATGAAGTTTTAATGCTGAGGTTCTAGGTCCATCTAGGTTTGATTCTGCCTGCACATCAAAAGAAGTCGAGCGGAATAACAGAACTTAAGATGAAAACATAAAGAAAGGTCCAGAGAAGGAATTCTCAGAGAGACGCAAAAGAAAGCGATGATTCATGCGGAGAGAAGAATTTACAAAGACTCATGCAATGATTGGAAAGAAGGCCACGTGGCATGGAGAAGACACAAAGCGTTAAGCCTAATCATCAGCCCTGCCTCACTGTCCTGTGATGGCTGGAAGGGACAGTCCACAGATGTGACACTCAGATACATGCTTCAACAGCAGAACAATCCCCCATGCACAGTGCCGTGTCCCCAAGGAAGATTAGTAGAGGGTTGTGCCCCACCTTCACCCTGAAAGGAGCTAGTTTTTCTCGAGAGGAGGAAAAACAAGAGTCATGCGCCATCATTGTTAAACATGAGTTGGGAGAGCGCAGTCAGGCTCAAGGCAGGAGAGACGCAAGAAAAGTTGCATTATGAGAGATCCGACAAGGCTCCAGGCGAACATGCGTGCGAATCGGGGCTTAGAAAGGTCTTGGAGACTGGCTGGGAAGAAAACGCGCACTGGCGATGCTACGAACCGGAACAGGGAGAAGGCTCAAAGCGCCTTGCGATGGGCAAAATGCTCACAGGAAGTTCAGACGTGGGCTTTGCCTTCAGGAATTGTGGGGCACAAGGGGGTTTCTTCAGAGAGCGGGGAGAAAACCGTGCGGCCAGGATCACGAGTTTGTCAGCGGGAGGTCAGCCTTTTGCCGGCCGCTGGGTGCATCTTCTGAGAACCTCATGAGCCTCGAGGGGCAAAGGCCGCCGCGCACCATGCCAAGCTCGCGGGGCTGGACAGGACCGTTCTAAGGCACGGAGCCCACGCGAGGGACAGCTTCTCTTCTCGGCTTGTCCCGTTTAAAACATCCAGCCGGCTCAGGGTGAGAAAAAATGCCAAAAAGCTGGACATGCGGATGACTTGACGGGGCGGCCCACAAACATGCCGCTGACCCAGCTGGAAAAGGGCACGATTGGGACTTTTCAGACATTCACCTTCTTGCCAGGCTTCCCTTCAACGTCACCGCAAATTGCGTTTTTCTGCATATTTTTATCATCCTCACCCAAGTGATACGTCGCCTGCTCGCATTTCCAGAGGCTGCCAGAGCTAATCCATATTCTCCCTTCAGTACCCTGGCAGAATACCCCCTCATCATATACAGGTAGTCCTCGACTTATGACCGCACTTGGGAGCAGAATTTCCACCGGAAAGCAAGGCGGCTGTGACACGAGTCGTGCCCGATTTTACGACCTTTTTTGCCACAGTTGTTAAGCAAATCACTGCAGTTGTTAGGTGGACTACATGGTTGTTAAGTAAATGCGGCTTCCCCACAGACTTGCTTGTCAGAAGCTGGCTGAGAAGGTCGCAAATGGTGATTACATGACCCAGGATGCTGCAACTGTCGTAAATACATGCTGGTTGCCAAACATCCAAATTATGGTCACGTGACGGTGGGGAAGCTGCAATGGTCATAAGTGCAAGGACCAGTTGTACATTACTGTTCGCAGTGCCGCTGTAACTTTGAACGGTCTCTAAACGAATGGTTGTAAGTCCAAGACTACTTGCAAGGAAGGAGGAGCGCGTTGTGAGAGGGGAACCCCAAAATTCATTTGATCCCATGACGCATCCCACTCAGCGAACGAAGCTTTGGTAAATGTCACCTATAAATCTGGGCACAGCTGCAAGCATCCTTGGGCCGAAGCCCCATGAACTGAACCCAACGTGACCGCCACGGGCAGAGACCCCGGTCGCCTTCTCCGTCCTACCTGCAGGACATAACCTTCTCGAGCAGTCTGTTCACGTCCCAAAGCTACTTTGAGCTGGTCTTGCAGGAGGCGGTTCTGTTCCAAGAGTTCTGAAGCTGCCTTTTGACTCTGTTCCAGCTGAAAGAGCGCCAAGGAGAGCATTAAACAAGGGTGGGGGGACCCTCCGGAGCATTTCCTCCTCCAGACCACCTAATGGGAGCTTGAGCTGCTCCTCTTTGAGGGCGTCTTCCCAGCTAGGCTTTGGCTCAGCAAGTCCTTGACCCTCCGTCAGGGAACGTCACAGAGGTTCCACAGGGGGCTACTCTCCACGTCTGTCAAATCCTTGCTTGCTCTTCCCACTTGCAACTTTTTTGTTCTTAGCACCCAAAATCCAGGAAGGAAGGGAGGGAGGAGGGAAGGGGTGTCATTGCAAAATGAATAAAAAAAAACACGGGATGAGGCACGGAGAGCAAAATGACTCTCAGGAGAAGCTGGATGGTTGAAGACGCTCCTCTTGTTCCCACAGCTGCCTCCCTGCTGTGGCAGATCAAGTGGTCCTCAACCTCCGGGCTCTCCTCCTCTCCTGATTCAGTCAGGTTGGCCACCATCTTGAAAGCACTGAAAAGGAGACACCCAGGAGCCGCTGCTCTTCGCAAACTATGCAGCTGGACCACATGTTGGACGCAAGACGGCCCTTGCACTCTGGTCTCATGATGATGTACCCACCCGGGAAGGGGGCTGGGACTGTTACTAGGGGCCCCCTCCCCTTTTACTTCTCTTCAGTCTCCTTTGCAAGGTCATTGAGCCAAGCCTTCTGGGGAAACGACTCTCCCTCGTGACTGGAAAGGAGCCCACACAGAAGAGGAGGGGAGCTCCTGAACATACTTAAGAAAAATGGGCAGCATAAACCAACCTAGTGAGATCGTGGCTTTGAGTGATTTTTCGTAAGGAATGCCACTTGGTCGAAGAGCTGCCTGTGCCAAGAGCTCCCAGCTTAAACAAAAGTAGACGAAAAACAAAATGGTTCTGTCTTCTCCCTCCCTCCCTCCCTTCTTCCTTCCTTCCCTTCTTTCTCTCCCTCCCTCCCTTTTCCGCATTACCTCCTTTTCCAGGAGCGTGGTGAAGTGCTGCTTGTGGAGCATCTCGCCATTGTCCTCTGGGTGAGGAAGGTGCAACGGGGCAATGGGGACCTGCTTCTCCTCCCGCAGGGGAGTGGTCTCCACCTGGTGCCACCGCTGCTCAATCTCCACGTGGACGTTTGGGGACTTGGCCTCGGAGGCAGCCGGCAAGCCCGGAAGCCGGTCCACCTCCATCCTGGAGAGGTCCTCTGGGCTCCCGCCGTCGGTCGCATCCAAGTGCACGAAGCGCTTCCTCCTCTCCTCTCTGCGGCGGGCGCGTTCTCGCTCCAGGTCCCCGGGGTATCCCTCCGAGGGGTCGGGGTCCTTGGGGGACGGAGCCGAGGGGTCCTTGGGAGTCTCTGCCAGACTGGCTCGCTCCTGCGCCAAGACCTGCTGAATGGGGCGGAACTCAGCCCAGTCGAAGGTCTTGGAGCGACCTTCTCGCCGGCGCTCCCTGGCCCGACTGCGCTTGTGCTCGGGGTCGATCTCTGCTTGCTCCGTCTCCTGCTTCTCACTGGGCTTGGGACAAGCCTCAAAGGGGGTGCTGCTTTTGCCTTTCTCCTCTGGCAGAGAGCTAGAAAGAAGAGATCCGAGAGGAGAGGAGGACCGAGTTAGGCACGGACTCGACTTTTCATCCCTACGTTCTTCTCCGATTTGCTCCGGGAAGACCCCAAAACTTTTGAAGGTGTGGAATTCAGGTTATCTTAGCTCCAGGCTGAGGAGTCCCTCTGTCCTTTGGTTTAAGAAACCCGGAACAGGGTTGACGACAGGACAGTCTGGCGGATTTCCTTACTCTTGAGGTAGGACTGAGGGTCCTTCCTACCCCTACAGCTAGTTGCTCGTAACGATTGATGGACCTTTTCCATCCCCTATTTCAGTACTTCGTAAGGGCTTTGCTCTCAGGACCCCTTCCCACTTTTAAAAATTAGGGAGCAGCCCAAAGGAGCCTTGGTTTATGGGGATTATGTTTGCTATTTCCCACAGTCCGAATGGAAACAGATGCACTTGTAGAATAGTTATTTACTCATGTAAAATCACAGTGCTCGTCCCATTAGATATGAACACAAATCAAGTATTTTTGATGAAAAAGCCTATCTTTTTAGGCAAATTAAGAACAAGGAGAAGAGGGGCATGATTTTAATGTTGGCAAATATCTTTAACATCCTGGGAAACAATTTTGATTTTGCAGGTCCCAGGAAACATTGTCCTATATAAATCTTTGCCCGTCTGTATTTGGGGGTCTTGTTCAACCTGGGGGAATTTTATATAAAGAAACCAGCCATCGTGTTTTTCTCCCATCAAGGGAAGAATAAAAGTCTTCAGAAAGAAAACACCGTCCTAACACCTTGGAAATGGGATTTGCTAGCTGCTCTTCTCAATTATGTTTTCCCTCCCTTCTGCAAGATTTAAGCTGCAATATTCAGCCAGCACAAACCGTGGGCACCCCCCATTCGTCTTCAGTTAAAGCCAGCGGAACACCTTTGCAAACGATTTGACGTTTGAAGGCAGGAACAAGTTTTAAAGCAGCAATGCCAGACTCGGAGAACAGACATGAAAGAGCGATTTCCCTTCAAACGGACATTTCGTGACTGCCCAAGACTGGTCCTGAAACCTAAAACCACCGAAAACGACCTACGCAAAGGGCCATTTGGTGCTCAAAACCTGCCCCTCCTTTTGTGACGGACACCCTGATTTGAGCGGTGTTGTCCCCTCTGCTTGTCACTTCCCTGCTTTCCACACATGTTCCAAGTTTTCACTTCTTCCGAAAAGAGCCAGATGTGTGCTCACCACCAAGCTGTGGCGAGCTTCAGCAGCAGCGTTCTTCACAAGCACTACAGTGAACACATTCACGAGATGCTGTTTTGCTCCGCGGGTCAAGAGGGTGCACTTGTCCCCAGAAAGACCCTGGGCAAGAATGTTCCCTGTCAGCCCCACAGGAGGCGGCAAGGGCCCTCCCTGCAGCTTACTTCAGTGGCTCATAACAGACGGAGGGCTTGATGGCTCCCATTTCCGTTCTGGGAAATAAAGCGAGGGGCTCGTGGCCGTGGTTTCTCCCCTCGCCGTGTGCAGGAAAAGTTCCGGATTATCACGGTGCTCCTCCTTTCTCGGAGTCCCATTTTCAACCAAGAAATCTCCACTGCGCCAAAAGCAACCTTCAAGGACAACCTGGTTGTGACATCCTACAGAGGTACAAACGGCCCAGATTCCCTTTGCGTTCCTCTCCTGTTCTCCAGAAATATATAAAACGGCTTTTTGTAAATGTGTCCCCGGGCCTCGATTCAGCAGAGAAAGGGAAGCAGGAACACGGAGGAGAAAGAAGGATTTGGAGATATTCCGCTAACTTGCTTGGAAAAGGAAAAGGTTCTCCAAGGAACCTCTCCAAGACCTTCCCTGCACTGGGGATACTGGCTCTTTCAAGGCCAGCAGATTTTCTTCCAGCTTGGGGGGCTGGGCTGGGGTGTTCAGGTCACTCAGCCCCTCAGAAAGGCTGTGAAACCTTTGCTTTTGCCAAACGCAGCCTTGTAAGCAAGCTCAAGGCGAAAGCAGGCGTTCTTCTGGCTGTCCCCCAAGATTTCCGCATGCCCAATAATGCAGCATGGCCGTTTGTGTAACCCAGGCAGGCCTGTCCAGCCTTGGCAACTTCAACAGGTGTGGACTTCGCCTCCCGGAATCCCCCAGAGTGGAAGTCCACCCAGCTCGAAGCTCTCCGCCCCTGGCCTAAAGCAAAAGGTGTACGTCCAACCGTACAGCGTGCAAGCCCCTGTTTCGCCACCGCACACGGCTGGGAAACAGCACCAAGACCCCCCTGAAGGGACGCCGCCATGGCCAGTCGATAACGGCAGCACTGCAGCTCTGGGCTTTTCGACACCCTGCGGGAAGAACGCGTCTCATGCGCCCCGCCCACTGAAGAGGGGATGCTACGGTACGGCGACTTCTCCAAGACACACATCAATCAGCTCAGGGCCGAACAACGCGAGCCGTTGCTCACACCAAGGGAAGCTGCAGCGCTCACTGCCGGGACGGACGTGAGAACGGGAGGGAGCGAGACGGACAGGCAGAGGCAGGCAAGGGGAGGACTGCGGATCCGGCAGGGCTTTCCACGGGGCAGAACGCATGCCAGCCTCCAGCGTGCACATTTGCAAGGTGAGAACGACTTAAAAACCAAAGGACAAAGTGATTTAACTCGAGGGCGGCATTCCCCTAACTGAGCCACGGGCCATTTTAATTATCCCTGCCAGGTCGGAAAAGCGAGGAAGGTGGAAAAATGTGTTGCTTTGTTTTTTAGGATCGGCCCAGCTCTACAAGCATCCGGCTTCCAGTTGCAGCTTCTGAAGGTCCTGGAAACCAGTTACTGGTGGAAGTAGACAGATCTGCCATACAGCGTTCTTGCTCATTTTTAGGAAAATCCTGTTCGGTTGGCCATGTTTTTCCAGCTGCCCCTTAAAATGGCAGGGGGTGCTTGTAGGATCAGGGCTTCAACGAACGGACAGATTAAAATCCATGAATTTTATCTGGCTTTCTAAGACAAGCCACCAACATCTAGGCATCAACCAGAAGCTTCTTAAGATCTGTTTTTTGGCAATCACTCTAGAAGTGCTCTACCATCCCATGGAGAAAACTGGTATGCTTCCAGCATATTACCCAATATAAATTTATACCTATTTTTAATATGGGGCAAATGAAGTGTACTTGGTATCACTCCTTGGCAGAAGACCACTATCTGTTCTTCTGGGCCTACTTTTCCCCAAATTCAGTCTTCCTCACCCGCCCCACAATGACTCAGTTTAAGTCCTATGACAGGAACTATCTGACTGACACAAAATACTGACCCAACCTCACTCACACTGATAATGTTACTTAGTTGGGTACTGAAACGTCTGCAAGCCAACAACCAATCTCAGAGAGCACCAAGGACCCCACAATTCAACCCTGAACTAATATATTCTCTTCTATTAGTACTGCATTTTCAGATGACCCCTGCGCTGGGAAGTAAATTTCAGATAGGCCTGCTCGTGGGACTTATCACGCCATCCTCCCTCCTTCTTGGTGTTTCAAGCAAAATAAGCAGGACTTTCTAATCCATACAAGTGCAGCAAAGAAAGAGGAACATGCAGTGAATCACAAGGTATACAAACCACAAAACGTTAAAACAGGAGAGAACACAGTTTTCCAACCTGGGCTTCAGCACGGATAACTTCAAAGAGAAGCTTTTCCTGCGAGTGCATGGAAATTAAACATACGAAGGAGTGAGGCAAGAGAGACTGGGAGAAGAGAGGCGTGGAGAGACGGAACGGAGGATGCACAGAGGAGGAGGACAGAAATTCTGGTCTGAGCTGGCCACTCCATGTCCTCCTGTCTGTTCACACGTCACTTTAAAGCAGGGCTTCTCAGTCTTGGCAACTTTAAGGCGTGTGGACTTCAGCTCCTAGAATGCCCCAGCCAACTACCAAGTTTTCTCAACCTTCACCAGCTTAAGATATGTGGACTTGAAGTCCACACATCTTAAAGGTGGAAGGTTGAAAAACCCTGCGTTAAAGCAACATGGCGTGCTTCACAAACTACACTACAGATACTTTCTTCGCTGTGGCGCTTACTCCTCCCTTTACACAAGCAGGTAATGAAGGAGGAAAAGAAGATCTTTCTACCACATTTGAAGCCAGGATGACGAAGCCCTATTAAACCAAGATTTTAACTTGGGGATCCTTTAACTGTCTTCAAGGATATGGACATGGATGGACCTACTGTAGAGTAATGCTTTATAACAGCACACAAACTTGGTTTAAGGGGAAGAAAAGGTCCTAACTGGGAGATGATGCACCCTATTGTTATTGCAAATTAGCATTTGTGAAACAACTACAATGACGTTGAAACCGACTGAGCTGCAGTTAATTACATCTGCACTTGATGCGTTAAAGCTCACTTGTGGGAAAAGCAACTGGCTTCATATCGTCCCCCAAGCTACGTAACTGTAGTTCAGATCCAGGTTACTCCTAGGTCCTCCAAACTTACCCAGTATTTCTCCCACCACCCCAGAGATTTAGTAAGAGGTACAAACAAAAATCAGTCAACAAGGAGTCAAGCCAACCTTACTAAATTGTGCAAAATCAAAGTCTCAGAGCCAGTTTCAAAAAAAGAAAAAAATTGCGAGGAGGAGAGGAGAGAAAAATCAGAAGTAAATGAATTTGCAGAGAAGTATGATGAAGACGGTTGGGAAAGACGACCAAATGTTCCTACTTTCCATTTTTTTACCTGGTCACATCTGGAGCTACTGTGGGACGAACATGTTTCATTATGGTTTGGATCCAATTCCGGCGAATTCCAGATGTCATAGCAGAGAGGGTGAACTTGCCTTCGTTAGTCTAGGAAACCAGAAGGGAAAGAAGTGATGGCTGAACATCTCTCTAGTAAAGAGGTTTCTGGGAGGAAGTTTCCTCAGATCTCCTGCTGGTTCTCCCCATCTTTCTAAGATAAGTTCTTGAATGAATTTTCGTAAGAAGTAAAAGGAAGAAAGGGTACTTGTCTGGTTCTGTTTTTCATGAAAGGTTCCCCCAACTTCAGTGGTTTGTAATAGGACATATACTGAATGGTTTTCGAGAGGGGAGACCGCTGGTGGGAAGGGTCTGGACCAGGTTTCTCCCCTTGTGAAAGAGGTGGGACATTTATAGCCTGAAGATCCATTAAGTGGGTGTCATAATAACAATTTCAACAAGGAAAGCTAACCCTGCCTCTTTGATTAATTAATTAACAGGCCTTATACGACTGCCTATCTCGTACAATGACACTTGTCCCTTTGTATAGAAGGCTTTTAAAGAAGACCTTCTACTTCTCCCTATAGTTGGATCGTTCCTTACGTGGATCTGGAAACCATAGTTCCGTTGGACGGAGTATTCCGTGACATCAAAACACGTCGACAAGTCAATTTCCCCGTCCAAATCAGCTGCCTGAGAAAAAGAGAAGAAACGGAGAAGATTGGATAATGTATACGTCAATGGTGGAAAAGGTATGACAACTTAATCCTCTATATAACACTCCAGGTGTTACAGAATACAAGAAGATGGAATCCTATCTGCCTGAGCTCTCAAGGTGGACACCAAGGAGGCAGTGGGAAAGAAGGAAACCGAGGTGGTGTGAACATCAGAACAGGTCCACCAAGGTCGAGTCCTTGGTCCTCAACTTACCTCCTCTGCCACCGAATCCCGGTAGTATCTCAGGCTCTGATCCGTAAGCACAAACCAGTGTTTCTTCCACTACAAAAGAAGCAAGACAAGCCATTCTACAGATCGCATTCTTCCTAAGAAAGGAAAAACGAGCTTCCTGAAGAAGTAGGTAGGGGCGTTTTGTGAGGTTTTAACCAAAAGATTCTCCTTTTTCCACCATCCTAAAGGCTGACCCAGGAGGAGGAGATGTTTTTATGTTCTCACAATTCTGTCTGCACGATTAAGCAAATTATATTGCTAGCACTTGGGTCACACAGGCTGCTCCTGTGTCTTATAACAATTTCAGTGTTGGACATAAGGAGAATCCTGGCCACATCACTTAAAGCATTTGTATGGCCATTGCAAAAGAAAACCCTGGCTTGAGGGCTTCCTGAAAGAACTGAACTGCTGTTGCTGGAAGGAGATACCAGGCTTTTCCTGAGACCAAGATCTTCGGATCTTCTTGGAACGCGTGGAAGACGGACCATTTAAGGTGCCACCTCGGACACCCCATGAGAACGAAGATCCCTTGCATTAAGCCAGACGTGGGAAATGTGTCTGGGTTTGTCGCTTAGTTGTTTCTCAGTTTAGAGATATCAAAGCGTTTATTAATTTATAAACCCTTAATTAGATTTATTTCATTCCGTTCACAGGGCCGCCCGTCTCAACTAGGTGACTCTGGATGGCTCACAACATTAAATTAAGGTGAGTCAAACCGAAAGCCTGAAAGAGTTAAGACTTTGCACATGAACACTCGTTTTGGATGCCTCCATGCATGCACGGGACAAGCCTTTTCTGATGGTCGACTGTTTTTGGGGCGCAGGGATCACAACTACTCGGCCTTCCCTCTCAGATGCAGGAAAAGTCTTCCATAAGATGTTTTGGCTGCGACACAGCAGTCGAGCCCAATTTTTCAGAGAAGTGTGGTTGGAGTGTTTCACTCCAGAGCTGCTCACGCACAGGTATTTCCCCAGTGACAGGTAGCTTAAATGCATTCTCACTGCTGCTTTTGACATGTTAGGCTAACGGCCTCCGACGGGTGAAAATGAGTTGAAAAACAGACCTACGTGCAACCGTTACGTGGGGCACTGAGAACGCCTGCATCCAAATTAGGCAGAAATAGTTTGTTTGGCCCTCAGTGGTCATTTATTATCTTCAAGATAATGCAACTCCTTTTACCATGGTTCACCCAGGACACAGGATGTAAACCCTGAAACTTACCTGTCCATCTTCATCCTGCTTGGTCAGCCATCCCTTTTTGAAGTTCAGCAAATCCGGCTGCAAAGGGCAGAAAATAAATTTATCATTCTTCCCCTCGTCTCAAATTGGATGGCATGTAACATGTAAAAGCAAGCCAGACATCTTTCTTCAGTGGCTCCTCAACCATTAAGAGTCAGGACTGGTTGCAAGTCACATTTTTCAGCACCACTGTAACTTTGGTGCCTAAATGAATGGCCATTAAGTCGGAACTACCTGTGTCTTCTTCCCCATTTTCCCGCAGAAGCAACCCTCTCCTCATTCAGAAATTCAATATAACCAGAGAGAAGCTTGCTATTGCAGATATAACCTACACAGTGGAGCAATCTCATTATCTGAGAGACACCCACCGGATGCCAAGGGACCACCCTTGGGTCAGCCAGAGAACCTGGGGACGTGGAAAGCAGTTTGGTGCCCACCTCCCTCCCTGCAGCTGAACCAGCATCATTGCTTATCATTGTCCGGGACAGACCCTTCTGGATTTTCTCTCCATGAAACTCCATGAGCAGAGAGATTCCAGCCTGAGACCGGCTGAGATTCTGCTTCAAAACTCAGAATGTCTCATCTGCGGAACTTACGGTCATGGAGGTCTCCGTAGACCTTCTGTCCAATGATTTAGCTCTTCGGTGTGGAGACAAAGGAGAAGCCGACACATCCAAGATGGTCCCACCTGCTGTTTCACCAGCTAAATCCTGCAGAAAATAGAAAGTTTCACGGTCATTGGATTCAGAACTGCACTTCTGATTAAGAATTAAGAGAAGCTCAACAGTTTGCCCCTGATTTCTTCCACTTCAAGGACTCCAGTCGCATTCTTATTTTGGACACCAATTCTTTAAGGGAGAGAATGTCAGCCTATCAGCGGTTATAATCAATTCACATGATGCCCTGTAAAAAAATTGGGGGGGTGAAGGCGCCTAGTTAATCTGACTGAAGGAGAAAGAGACTCTCTTCCATTACTTATGTGTAAGGCTTCCTTTTCGATCCAACGAAAAATAATTCCTGGGTGACCAGGCCGCACATCTCCTTGTATCTTAAACCTCAGCATTCAAGCTGTGGACCAGCTTTGCTTTTGTGGGGAGAAATGAAAAAGGAAGGTAAGAAAGGGTAGAGACAAGATCTGTGTAACGTTGTATGCCTTTATGACTGCAGAAAGTTCTACTCTTATTTTGCATTGATGTTTATAAATGGGATTTTGACTTCAATCCTATTTCCCTTAATCTTGGCAACCTGAAGATGGGTGGACTTCAACTCCCAGAATCCCCCAATCAACATGCTGGCTGGAGAACGCTGGGAGTTGAAGTCCACCCATCTTAAGGTTGCCAAGGTTGAGAAACACTGTTCTAACCCTTCATACCAAGTTCATAAAACCAACTCACCCGTTTTCTAGGGAAAACCCTTTTTTCACTCCTGCCCTGCCGAGTTTCACTCGAGAGACCGGAGGAAGCATTGGTTTCCATGTGTTCTGCGTTCTCGATATCCAATGCCTCAAATTTTTCAATTACTTGGGACCTCCTAGGAGACAGAGAAGAAAGAAGGCACAGGGATTTTAACAAAGGGGAGGAGAGGCCGCCTGGACAGTCAGAACAGTACCAGCCCTCCCCTCCTATCCAAATAACGTTCAAGATATTGAGTTAATAGAGAGAGGAAAGCGTCATGATTAACTTTACGTCCTGCCCTACTACACAGACTCACAGGATGGGAAGAGAAAAACAGGGCAGAAAGAATCATGTCATTTTTAAGTCCAAATTAGTAGCCTAGAAGGAATCAGTAACGTTCCCAAAACATCAAGGGTTGGACTGCTGTGCAACGCAAGAAGAGGGTGTCCAGTCTTTGCTCCGCCCTGAATCAAACCATGATTATCATCCCGATGAAAATCCCCCATCCATTTAAGGAGGGGAGGATCTCTTTGTTGGCCTTTGAACAGGTTGAAACTTCAGCGATGCCTCCAAAACCAAACGTCTGGACTTCTGTCTTGAAGCTCAAAGGTCCACCGGCCTAAAAATGTTATTTTCCAAAAATGAGGCTGACTTGGGTTGGGGGCTTTGTTATGAAAGTGAAGTCAGATATGGAAGGCAGCAAGGCCACACTGCGTTTGCAGACCCTTGGGTTCACAATTTTGTCTCGAGTGCCTGCAGGGGTCAAAAACGGTCCAGAAGCTGGCCGTGATCAATCAAAGCCACCCTCTGGGTCTCCCGACTGATGCCTCAGCTTCTGGGACCCGAGGTCCGAGAAAGCACCCCCTTTGTCCGTAGTGCGAATGAGCTGCATTCACATGCAATCCTCATTACTTCTGATGACAAAACCTGCAAAAGGGAGGTCTCTCTCTTGTCCAGCGTGGTGGGGTTCCTCCTCATCCCCCCCACCAAACGTCCCACAAGGACCTCTTTTCAAGATATTCATGGAGTCCCCCACCACCCCTCGCTTCTGCCCAGCCTGAAGGATTTCCCCACCTGATGAGCACGCTGCACAAACCTGGAATCAGCCCACTTCCTTAAGCAGGAAGGAGAGACCATTGGGCTCCCTCATGTCTGAAAATGCGCAAATGCTTCTCTCTTTTTAAAGGCATGAGGGTGACAGGCTGCCACCGCATGGGAGCTCTTTCGGTGCAACACCTGGGTCACGGAGTCAAAAGCTTTCCCAGGAAATGGGTGAGTGGGATGCCTCCCGAGCTTTCTTGCCGGGTTAAGGCAGCATTAGAACTCCAAATCCAGGACGTAAGTCGCCCCGGGGAGGTGTGCTGTAAGTCGAGGACTACCTGCGTTGGTCCGTCTTTGTCAAGGCTGCGCTGAGCACACGGCATCAGCGCCACAGCGGTGTTAGAAACCATCGGCTTGAGAGCGTCTGGATGTGGAAGGGATGACATTCATTTTCGCTGGGCCAGACGCAACTCTCCGGACCCTCAAGGCTTTGCACAGCGTCCCTTTCGGACAGAACCCGAATCACCGCATGCCACATGCAGACAGAGAAGGCACTAAGCGGACCCCCACCAAGGTGCCTCCAGAGGTGAGAGCTCCCGGCACCCATGGCGCTCCACCAGAGAAGGCAGAATCATCATCCTCATAAAAACACCCTTTGGGATCCCTGCCCGAGTCATCTGCCCGTGGACCCTTCCAGCAACTTCAAACCAACGGCCATCGCTGGGCTTCCTTTCGAAGGTCCATCTCTTCTTCCCTCCATCCGGTTCGCGGACGAACAGGAAGGAAAAGGCTCAGGCCCCCCACCCCCTTTTCAGGCCTGCTCAGCCCACAGTGTGGATCAGGAGAGAAATTATTTTTCTTTCAAACCCAACCCCAGATAACAACAGCAACGACAACAAAAAGCTGGCTGATTGTCATGAAAGGGAAGTGCACCACCAGGTTGTCTACAGCTTGAGATTTTTGAGATGAGATGGGAGCGAAGCAGGCACAAGGCATCAAACAGCAGAAGGAGGTCAAGAACAGAAGACCCTGCAAGAAAACAAAGCTGGACAATGAATGAACAGAAAGGTTATATTCCTCCCTCTCCCCAGCCCGCCCCCAAATCAGAGGCATTCTGAGATTAAAAAACAAAGAAAAGCAAACAAATGCAACATGATCTGCACCATTAAAAGACTTTGCATAGTGAGATGGGCAGCATATAATCTAATAATCGATAAAATGTAATTTTTTTTAAAAAAAGAAAGCAGAATCCCATCCCTGCCGTGCATGGTTGCTCCATGCATGGACGCAAACATGCTTGGATGCAAAATCATTCAGACTTTAGAAAGTGAAATGGATGATGGCATATTAATTTAATAACCAATAAATTGCAACAAAAGTTTAAAAAACAGGCATCTGGACTGGATTTTCTCAAGTAGAACACGTTTCACCTTTTATCCAAAAGGCTTTCTCAATTCTGAAATTGAGAATTGAGAATTCTCAGAATTGAGAAAG
>JANHZU010005720.1:0-18676 GCA_032468055.1 Acrochordus granulatus | reverse complement strand
TCTGAGATGTACTTGCTTCTCACTCAAGGGCGCCTGAAACCGCGCAGTCCGCAGGTCATGCAGGCAACCCCGGCCTGGGTCACCGGCATCCGCAGGAAGACGGTGAGCAAGATCCAGGCCTTCTGCTCGTCAGCAGGAACGGCACCAAGCAAGAGCAAGCTGCGGCTCAACTAATTCCTCCGTCCCACACACGAGCTTTCCCCACAGGGGCTGTGGCGCTCGTCCTCTAGCAACGTTCCCATGCGGAAGGGGAGGCGGAGGAGACGTGCGTGGGGTGGAAGCCAACTCCGCTTTTTCTCCCGGAGAGATGCCTCCCCTCCGAGCATTTCGAGGAAGACCGCGGCGAGATCAGCCAGAGGACACGTTAAAAGAGGTCTGAAGTTTACTCTTACAGACAGCGGGTCTAAGCGGCGTCAAGCCAGCCAAGAGCAGCGAGGCAGGCGGCAGGCGCCACGGGGGGCTTCCTCGCCATCCCACCTGCTCCCGGGGGAGAGGAGCAACGTGCCCGTCAGCGGTTCCCCCTACCTTTTCTCTGTGAGTGGTGAAATGGTGACTAGCCTGCGCTCACCCCTGAGGTGCCAAGGGTCGAACGCTCTTGACCATTCATTCATTCGCCCCAAGAAGGGCGAGCCGAGCTGTCCGCCTCTTCTATGCGACCTCCTTCCAGACCTCCTCTACTCAAAACCTCCCTGGCTGCAACTCTCCGTCACAAGAGACCGAAATACTGGCTCAGACAACCCAAGGCACGCGAGCTGAGTTAAGCCAGGATGGATCCAGGAACACAGCGAAGAACCTCCTCGGCAGGGGGGAATTAGACACGGGTGCCATGATTATTTCTTGACCCCAGAGCAAGAGAGGGACACGCAGAGACAGCGTCTGCTCCTCCAGTTAAACGCAGCGTATGCTCCTCCCCACCCTGATTTCCAACTCAGCGAGCTTCAAGACGGGCACATCACTTAAACACACATTTCACCGGCATGCCTCTACCTGGGTGTGCAATCAGCTAAAACACTAACAGGATGCTGGGATAATCTGTGCACAAAGGTCTTCCGCATCCCCCTCCCAGCCTCGACTCTCAGCAACAGAATCAAACAAGCTTTTTGTCTCGGGCCATTTTTCCTTATAAGGGGAAGATTGCATGCAACCGTGATTTGCCTGCTGAAGAGCCCAGCTTCCAACTGTTCCCCAGCTGGCTGCCTTCCAGAAAAGCTGCGATTGCAACTCTCAGAATCATCATCTCCTGCCCCCTCCCCCAGAATCAGAAGGGTTGTACCCTCCCCAACCTCTGGAGGAAGTCATTAGAGATTAGCGATACACCACCTGCCAGATCAACTCTTGAGGCATCCTCAGGGTTCAACTGGTGATCCATAATCTCAATTATTTTACCATTGTGGAGTGCTTGGTGCTGTCTGAGCTTCTTGTTTTCTTGCAGACATTTCATTACCATCTAGGGAACATCATCAGTGCTAAAGGGGAGCGGGGTTTGCACTGATGATGTTCCCTAGTTGGATAATGAAATGTCTGCAAGAAAACAAGCAGCTCAGACAGCACCAAGGACCCCACAGTTCAACCCTAAGCTATAAATATTCTCTTCTAGTGATATTTTATCCCTGAAGCCCTTTCCTGGCTTGTCTTCTGGAGCAACTCCAACCTATGCTCCATAGCTCTCCACGACAGCCCTACAGATAACAGAAGACAACTATAATGCCTCCCTGAAGTCTTCTCTCCTCCAAGCTAAACAACACACCTAGCCTGCTCCAGATGCAGCATCAGAGAGTTGCATCACCTCCCAAAGAGCAGAGATTCTTGTGAACTCTTGTCAAAGTGAAGCCTTGGCTCCGCTCCAAATGAGAAGCCGTGATTTCAGTTTCCTGTTTTCAGACCCATCTGGTCTCTTCATCAACCATACAGAAGCTGTTCATGTGGGTCAAATCCATACTGCCTTAGGGATGTTACTAGTTCTAGAAAAGGATCGCCAAAAGTGATGTCCAACCATCTAAAAAAGCTATCCAAAAGTTTGGAAACTCCAAGAGCAGAGCTACCACGGATAAAAAGAGATGCCTGCTAGCAAAGTCAACCAAGTCAACAAGGCTGATGGCTGCCATGACTACATAATTGAAGCCCTGCCTCTCTTTTACACGTGAAAAAGAAATGGGGCTTCAAGTTGGAGGTTGCAGCCATCATCTTGACTTCTGGACTCCCCAAACTCCCTATAGACACCCCTGGAGTTGCTTCTCCATGGGGGACCTTGAGAAACGGTTGGCTCCTGGACTGTGTAGAACGGAGTGGCCACCTCGGCTGCTTTAAGATGTGTGGACTTCAAACTATGCTGGCTGAGGAATTCTGGGAGCTGAGGTCCACACATCTTAAAGTGGCCAAGGGTGGGCATGGCTGGCGTAGAGGAAAAGGCACAGCAAGCAGAAAAAGAAGCCGGAGGAACGTGCTGTAGTTGTGCGCACTGGCATCTACTCGCTAACAGGTGGCCCCACCACCCACATCTCCAGGTAAAGTGTGGGAAAAACTTCAGTCCAAACCCTGATGTGCAAGTTCCAGATGGCATCCGTGGGTATCCGCTACCAACCGAGGTTCAGAAAGGAACCTTTCGGGAGGCGTCTTCCTAAATGTTCTACAAATAGGTCTCGGAAGTAGGCAAGTAACCTCGACGCGATAGTGCTCTGTTTGCAAGTGGTTGCAAAGCCCAAACAGGAGCAAATCTTTCCTTAGAGATCCACCGAGGGACCCAGGCAAGCCGGTCAAGCGGCATCTGTGATCACGCTCCAATGCCCAGAGGCTGCCGCCTTATTTATTTCTTTAATCGCATTCCTGTGCCGCCAGTGTCCGAAGGCTCTTGGCGGCTTACATCGACCAGCAACCTCCGTGGTCAACTTCCAAAAGGCCAAGTGGAACCGTTCCTGAAAATATTGGACTTCTGAGTAAATCTTCCGTTGACAGCTGACATTTTATCAACGTCGCAAAAAGAGACTGGAGGCAAACAGTCTGTATTTTTACTGAGCCTCGGTGCAATTTTAACTGATTCTGCGTGAACTGAAATTCTTGATTTTGCTTCGTTTGCCACCCAGAGTTTCTGGAAGAGACGGATGGTCTTACAGTTGGATTTATAACAATGGAGTCCTGAATTTATTTTATTCTCGGAAAGATAAAAGATTCTCCCACCTCCCAGGTTCTTTTCAAATTGGAATAAACGGATGAAAGTTGCAATGAACGAGGATGGGCAGTGCCCAAAGGGTTTCTGTCTTCATAGAAAAAACACCACGGTGCGATATGTCTCCTTCCTCTTTGGTCTCCTGCCTTAAGCACTGCATGCAGGAAGCCTTCTGGGGTCACCCCTGCAGGGCCCAGTGCACGACAGACAGGACACAACCGACTGCATGGGATACAACCTTGCGTATTCCCAGTGTTTTCACCTTAACGGGCTAAGTGACTACAGTTCTGCCTTCCAGATGTTTTAGACCATCAGTCTCCTGATCTCCAGCTGCTTGACATCCCAGCTGGGACTGAGGGAAGCTGCAATTTCAAATACCTAGAGGACATCAGATTGTTTAAAGCTGGAAAACACCTGCCTGCTGGAGTTGCTGAGCTCATAATGTTGCTGTGAAAGCCAGAAGGAGAAGGAAGAGGAGGAGAAAAAGAAATATGCTGGTCTGTGACCATAATATAGATTGAGAAGTGAAGGTGGAGGTAGAGGAAAGAAAAGAGGGAAGGAGGAAAGGAAAGAGGAAAGACATAGGAGGAGACCCCCACCCCACCCCTGTTCCCAGTGCTGGAAGACATGAGCAAGCACCAGGAAACAGGGGTCAGGTCCTCTCCTGCTCTCAGGCGGGGATTCACTCCGAAGTCTTGACTCACTGCCCATCTTTTGTGCATGACCGCGGACATTTCCTGCTTCCTTTCGGGAAGGGATGGACACTGCTCGAAGGGGCGATGAAAGCAAGGCGGGGGCGGTCCTCACCCCCTTACTCATTTTTGCTTCCCGGTGGGGGCATCGGATGTGGGAAAAGGTCTCCACCGAGGCCTCTGCCCTGCCTGGTCAGCAGAGCCTTTCGGAGTCTGTGGGAAGCCCACAACCTCCAATCCAGACTTCTTTCTCAAGCATCTGACGTTCAGCCCAGAACAGCAGCCCTTCCCCTTCTTCTTTGCGAGTTCCGGAGGCCTGGCGGATTCACTTCTCCTCTTCCAAGCTCCATGCACCAAGGCCCTGCTCGCTCGCTCGCTCACACACTCACACACACACACACACACACACACACACACCCATGCACAACCCAGCATATCTGGGGCTCCAACCCGAAATGCGTCAAATGGGTCGACAAGATGCTGGAAAACAGAGCTTGGTGCAAGAGACAGGAAGAGGTGTTGCTACGCGACCGTTTATTTCTGCTGCCAAAGTAAAAATAGCTGCCTTGAACATGCAGGAGACAACCAAGGATCTGAAATGGTGGCTGGCAGAGGGACAATCTGGACCCGGCTTAAAAACAGCCATTCATCTTTGGTGACAAGCAAAAAGTCCCCCTCTGGGGCGACAAGCAGAGAAGTCTGAAACTGGGCCTCCAAGTTCATCCAGAGCACCAAAACCTGTCTGTCAGCTAGGAACTTAGTAGGACGCATCTGTAAAGGACACCGAAATGAGACCATCATGGGTGAAGGTGGCTCAGAGGTCCTGCCATCTCTTCTACCTTCCTGAGAGTGACCCACCCAATGATTACGGGCCACGTATTTACATATAGTTCCTGGCGCTCAAGACACACATGATCCAGGTGATTCCTTCTCCAGCCCTGCTAACCTATCCATGCTCGTTGTTGGATGGGAACCAACCCCTAAAAAGCTAAAATGGAGACCCCTCAATAATGCAAGAAATGAGCTTCAGATCCTTCACTCTTTGCATTGGCCAGCACATTCATCTGCTGGCCATACTTTGGGGTCCATATCTCAGTCTATAGCTGAGGTGAACATGAACGGTGTCAGAAGGAAGACCTGGCACCTCCTGTTAAGGGAATGAGCGATCCGCACAGGAATCCATTTCGCACCTTGGCTATTGTAATATACTCCTCATGGGACCATCCCTCAAGATACTTCGGAGGTTTAGCTGATAAGAGCATCCATAATTTTCTGCTAAAATGCATACAGTGTTGGACTCCCCCCTATTTCAAGTAGAATCAACTCACTCAACAACACGTCAAGAAGGTCGGGAAGACACAAAATCACGATCTTTTCCAAAGCAAGTTAAAATACTGTTCTCGGGGAGGGCTTTCTAGCATTAATTTATTGGGGGAACACCACAGATTTGATTACACTGTTTTAACTTAGGGGCTTTCATTTCTGTAATCATCACATTCTTCTACGGTACACACGTTGCTCTGTTTTGCAATCCTTGCCCTCTACCCACCAGGAACTGTTTGATGTTGACGCTCCCCTGCTAGGTAACTAATTGCTTGATTGCAGCTCTCATACATAAATAAACAAAAAAAAATGAGGCTTAACTGTCTCTGATCTCCAGCACTGGTCTTGCTGCTTTGGAGCCTCCTTCCAGAAAGTGCTTTTGTTTTACAAAGCGTGAGCATCCATCGGAACTGCTCTCCAGGCTTTCAGCAGCCATGGGTTTGAGATGCAGATCTGGCTTACGCTTGTGCTGATGGACCCGGAGTCACCCTGGTGAAGACCTTCTCTTTTGTGGCTCCGTCCTTAAGAGAGTCCTGCTATGGAGGAGCAATGAGGGTCTGCAGTGAGTTTGCCAATTGCTCAAGGAACATCTACGGGATTTGGATTTTTGTTCTTTGTTGACCTACCTTTGGTCTAAGTTCTGCTCACCACTCTGTGTCTTTAAGAAAGCCAGCCCTAGACAATATTCTAATATTAATGAGGCTCCAGAGCCAAGGGAAGTGTTATTAATTGAAAGAGACACTAAAAGCCTTGATGGATGAAGAACAGGCCTAACACTACGCTTGCTTCCAAAATTCTTTGGAGCGCTGTAAGAACAAAGGATATACTGGGTAGGAGATGCCTTCTTTCAAGCCTCTCCAGCCCAGCTGGCTCGACCACCATAAACAGTTTTATCTTTGGAAGATCCAGTTGCATTATCCCAGTGCCAAGCTTTTAGAGAAAGAAGAAATGACAGTTGCTGGAAGGGAATATTTGTAGCTCAGGGTGAACGGTGGAGTCCTCGGTGCTCCCTGAGCTTGGTTGCTTCCTTGCAGGCATTTTATTATCTGACTAGATAGCATCGATGGCACCTGAAGGTACTTAAATGAAGGCACTGATGACATTAGCTAGTTTTGGCAACGAGACATCTGCAGGAAAACCACCAGGCTCAGAGAGCACCAAGGACCCCACAGTTAACGGTTGAGCCAGTTGAGGACCGATTTAGCATCAGCAAGAGGATCCAAATGAAGGATTGAAGGCCTTCTTAATGACAGCTCAATGGACACAGCCATGCACTTCCCAGCAGAAAACCATGGACACCTTACTGGGTGCACACAAACAATTGTGGCACAGGCCTACGCAAAAGTGGGCACAAACAGCCATGCCCAGATGTTGGAGACTTCTCCATCTTCTATGCCTACATGGAAGCAAGGACTTCTGAGGCCTCTAGCTGATCCCATTCAAGGAGCTTGCAAAATGAGGTTTGGGTGACAGGCTCTGGGGGATCACTGGCTGTCCAGCTCTCCTTCATGCTGGTTGGGGAATTCTGGGAGTTGAAGTCCACACTTCGTAGAGTTGCTAAGGTTGAGAAACACTACTCTAGAGTCTCTTTTATCTGCATATCCAAGGCTGCAGGTGTTCTCTGCAATTTCTAGCCGTGGAAGATATGGGTCCTCGGGTCATGATACATTATCCTAAGTCAACTAGCTGGTTTTAAAAAAAGTTTCTAGCCTTTAAGAGATCAGAGAATATTGTGAGCAGCTCTTGGAAGAAATCTCATGAGCAGCAGGAGAAAGAACAGTTCAAAGCAAACCTTAACGGGGAGACCTGAAAGATGTTCCACGCTCACTCTAGCCTAGGAGGAACTCCACGCCTTGCTTTGCTCACAGGAAAAGGAAAGTCTCATTAGATGAGTAAGCCAAAAACCTCAGATGGGTCTTCATTTTTTCTAGATTTATGGTTCTAGGTTGCCAGCTACTGGAATTGCTCTTTTGGCTAACAGTCAGCCCAAGGTTGGGATTTAGGATCCTGGTTTTTTTAAAGCATTAATGCACAAGCCACCAGTGGCTCCAAAGAGTAAATCCAGGTATGACTGTAATACCTGAAAGAGTCTAATGGTGCCCAAACCAGATGGGAAGAGCAAAAATGGCCAAGGAGAAGATTCAAAGTCCCCAGCTTTGAGGAGGACTCAAAGTTCCCAAGAGGGGAAACCAGAATTAGCTTCCGATTCGAGATAGTTTTCACACCCAAGGATGCAAAATGATGGTACTTGGCACTTTACATGAGGACCTCCCAAAGCTGGCTGTTTGGAGAACCCCAAGTTGATGAAATCACCTGCCTCTCTTCTCAAAATATGGTGGAAGTGAGCAGGGAGGAAAATATCTTCAGAGGAACCCCAACAAACAAGTTTGACGAGCTTTGGGGCTCTATAATAAGCTTGCTATCCAAATTCCATCCAGGCTTTCTTGCTATCCAAGATCTCACAACCATGATCCTTTCAAGTTTTCTTTTTTTTTAAATTTCATCCCCTTTTTCACCATGTCCTGTGGACTTGAAAGAGCCGGGGGCGGAGATTTGGGAGATAAAAGATTTTAGGCTAATCTGGATTGAAAGTACGAGAAAATCAGGAAGCTACAAAGAGGGTTTAACTTTCCAGCAAATTATTTGACTGGTTGTAGCTCTTTCACTAAGTCAGGGCTTAATGTTCAAAGAGAAAACTTCCAATAAAAATAAAGAAAAAAATCAGCAGCTCGGGAATTCTCCAATGACAAAGAAAGAAGATAGTCTGGGAGGGAGGGAGAAGAAAGGGGATGTAGCAAAATGGTTAAATGCTGCTGATTTATAATTGCTGCCAAATCATTCGTTTTTGGCGCCAGGCTTAAGTAAACAGCTTAGGCGCAAAATGCGGCACAAGCCCATTAAATGGGTCGTTTTTTAAAGAAAGAGAAAGAGGTCATCATAAAAAGAAAACAGCAGTATTTTTTTACATATAAATAGTTCTTTTTCTGTTGGAAACAATGGCAGAAGAGGAACAGACATTGGGTGTGAGCTCTTTGCATGCCTCGGGCTACCACCAGTCACTGGATCAATCGATCGATCGATCCAACAATCAGACTTTCTGTTTTAAAAGGAGACTATCCATGGCACAAGTGCTGTGGCGCCTCAAGTTAAATGTTGTCAACCGCAAATCGCAGCGTAAGGAGTTGCAAATGCTGCATCGGCCTCTCTCCTCGGGGTGTAATAAACTTAAACTCGGAGTGTAATAATTAATCATAGGCATCTTTAAGATATTCTATACGCTAGTTTGAATTGTGATCACGTGCAGACCCGACTTCCAGACTCCCCCCCATTTTAGCTCGAGGAGTACATTTAGGGTGCTTACTAATTTGCCTGTAGCCTATTCGTGGTTTCATTACTGTGTTTTTACGTAACTGATAGCAACGATCTGTGCCTTAAAAAGAGACAGGGCAAAGACGTGCATCTACTGTTCAACTGGTTGAACAAGGAGGACTAAAATAAACTATGGAGCGTCCGTAAGAAAATACTGTCAAGTGCAAGCATGGAACGCTGACCCCTCAGAAGGATGCGTCCCCTCGAGAAAACTGAGCTGTGGATGCAGCAACGGCCGCCAACTGCAGTGGTCTTCAAAGGGCTGGAGCAAACGCGAGAGAATTAGACCCTTGCATTTACTAGTCATGAGAATGTGACACTTGAGGACTTTGCGCAGGTGTCAGTGAATGACTTGGGCCTTTGGGGTCCTCCACTAGCTCCTGGGTGGCGTTAACGTTCTGTGCCAGGAATTCCATGCAACATGAGGCCACCTCCAAGTGAGCAATTTCCTGAGTGAGAACCGGCCCCCGACGTTTAGCCAATTATCAACGGATGAAACAGCGAAGCGTCACACACCAAGGCCTTGCGCACTGCCGCAGAAACCTCCATCTTGGAAAACATGGACCCACTGAATGCTTCGCTCCTCATTTTCTTCCCCCAAGAGGAACACCCCTGAATTCAGGTAACTTGAAGGGGATGTATCCAGAATGGGATCCCATCAAGTAAATGGACCCCAGCCCAATAATACGTCTGCTAGGTGACTGCACAATTAGATGGACCTTCTCTATTAATCAAAGCTAGAGAGCAACTTAGCCACGTATCTCCTACTAATTAGACTTAATTCTACAGCTGCAAAATTAAGATGAGAGCAACCCATAATATTCCTCAGTGGAGACTACTGCAAGGCTTTGATGGTCATTTGTATTAACTGTTCAGTCATGAGTTTCTTGAGGGACATCTCCTCATTCAAGATCTTTCCCAACACACCTTCTCAAACCAGCCCGGGTGGGGCTCCCAATCAGTCTCAGTTCTCTGCCAGCTTCATTCTTCCAAGGTGACCTCTGCCCCCAATAAACTTTCACAAAACCAACACACATGAGTAACTACGTTCTGTATATATAGATAAGCAGATCACTATCACATCTGCTTTCTTACGTTTTATAGGAAAACCAAACCAGTTTAGCTGAGGTTCTCCTCTACTACTCCACCCTCTTCCCTTCTAATGCCAACCTGCTGGCAAAATGTTGGCGAACACGTCAAAAGGAACAAGATAAGTATGTACTTAACGCAGTGGGCAATAATCTGACTGAAAAAGTTTGGACTTCTGCTGGTTGTGTCAGCTGAGACTGAAAGGCTAGGAAGGAGGGCAGTGCTTAGCTTAAAGAGGGGGAAAAAAGAAAATCCTGATTTTTATCAGAGGTGGAGTGAGAAACTACAAAGATACCTGGTACAGATTGCTTATTTTAACAGGCAGGGATCTCATTATGAAGACTACCATCCTCTGGAGCCAGAGGCCTCCATGGGGTGAGGGGAGTCAAAAAAGTCAAGACGGGCTGCAGCCGTGCAATCAAAGCTCTTCCGCTTTCGCAGGAACCACAGCAGCAAATGCCACCGCTTAAGACTGACCACGTTGCCTTCTTCATGGACCAGCCGACGGAGAAAGCTTAGACGACAATTCAGTTCCAAAGTGAGTGACCTGAGCAGGATAGGACACAACCACGAGACCTGGCATGAAACCCAGAAACACCAGAAACTCCCAAGCCTTTCCCAGGAAGCCCCTCTTCTGCTTTTTGGGAAATGACAGCCATGATAAATCACACGCTAGCTTTCCTCTTCTTCTCCAGCACCTAATCCAGAGCAGCTTCTTCCCAGCTGTTCCTCCATCCTTATGTGGAAAATGCAACTTCCCCACCACAGCCAACTTGATGTCATCGGAAACCACGCCAAAAACAAGCTCCTGCTGAAGGCCTCCGCCACCTGGCCTCTGATCATGGGAACCCAATTCTGGGCAGTTTTACTCAATCGCCAAATCCAGTTTTGTAAGTTGCCTCTCCTGGGAATGCTCAATTAAGAACAGCGAGAGTCTCCCGAGAGCACACTACGCAACCCATCAAAGACAAGCTCTGTTGCCAACCCAAGGTGCCATGGACAGGGAAACCAAGGTTCTCCTGAGAAAACACCAAGACCCCTTGGCTCAACAGACTGTGGTATGAAGAGCTGAGTCATCTGTCCTCTTCGGCCAAACCAGCCAGGAAAACGGCACCTCTAATTCATCTCAAGAGCATCATCATCTGCACATGATTCGCTTCTCACCTGGAGGCAGTTCCTATGATCTCCAGACCAAGGAAGCAAGCCAGCCAGCCAGCCAAGAAGATGTTCTGAGTTCAAATTCTGAAGGATAATATCATCCTTACTATTAGCAGGCAAAGCAAACAGAAGTATTCCAAGACCTATGAGATCAGGAAGGGTGGGAATGGACAGCCAAGGAGGAAAACTGAAGAGGGGATGGTTGGCTGGGGAATTCTGGAGACTGAGGTCCACACATCTTCAAGCTGCCAAGTTCAACCAACTCTACTCAAACTCTTATCAGCCACCATGTGTGATTTCATAACAAGCCCCTGGTGAGCATTAAAGGAGAGGAAATTTCCTGATTCAGGATCATGGAGGAATGGACTCACCATCTCGTCCAAGGCGTAGCGGAGAAGGCCGTGTTCGTAAAGGATGAAGAAGCGCCGCTGCCATTTCTAAAGAGGGAGAAGAGGAGAAGCCAGGTGTTTAAACCCTGGAGAAGTGAAGGCCCCAACCTGAATTGGACAGAAGAAGACACCCTCTACCCAGCCAGGTGGTCCCCCAAAAGTGGTGGAATTTGATTTGGGTGGGAAGCTGTTTTATATCCCTTCTTCTCTCCATATTAACGTTTGTTCCTCTCCATTTCTTTACTCTAGAGGAACAATACCCCAAGACACTAAGTGACCCCATTCCAAAGTCGGGCGTGAGGCTCCAGACACCCGAAAGTTGCTGCCATTTTTAATGCAAGAGAGGAAGAGATCACAAACTATATGGAGTGTGCTGTGAATAATATCAAACCGATATACTGCAGACGTCATGGAAATGGAGAGGCAGCTGAGATTAAGGAAAATTTAGCCATTTTCCCGGCACAGCCGGTTCGGGCACACAGCTCTTCACCCCTTCATTCAAGGGCTCCAAGGAGTTGCGCGCCCTGCTTTACGTGGCCATCACATTCCAGAAAGGGCGGAAAACTAAGGCTGTGCGCCGAGATCAAGTCCTGTGGTTATTCGAGCATGGCAAAGCCAGACCGTCCCCCCACCCGTCCATCTGGATTGAATGCCCCTTGTAGCCTAGCAAGGAGGAAGGAGCGGTCCTTACCCGTGAGCGATGCACAGGGTTGTCAAAGTCCGTGCCTTCTGGAGCTAGTAAAAGCCATCCACCATAAATAGGCTTAGCCTAAGAAGAAAGAGGGGGGAAAACCGTTATTTTTAGTTGTTTTTTTAAAGGGCACAACTTCCAACCATTTCCTCTGTGATGGGATTAATAGAAAGGGCCAGCTATGACATCTGGCAGAACACATCCAGGCTGTCCTCATTTAACGACCATCACTGGGACCAGCCACTTGGTCATTGTGAGAGTGCGACTGTGCTTTCGATCCGACTTCGGCTTCCCTTTGTTCTGGAGACTCGCGAAGGTCACGAATGCGAAGGTCACTGGCTGCAAAGTGACTCTGTCATCACCCTCGTGGCTGCGAACGATCGCTAAACGAGGACTGCCTGAGCGCCAACACACGCGCTCAGAATGTTTGCAGGGCAAAAGAACCCACCGCCCAGGACCATGCTGGATATTCTGCCGCTTTCAATAAAGTTGTCCCACTGGGCAGCACTGATTTCTGAAAGAAGTCTTAGAAGGCGAGAGCAAACCATGAAAGACACCGAACTGCGCTCACTTCCGCAAAGGACGCACAACCGAGATCGGAGCCGAAGCGCCGCGTCACAGCTCCGCGACACTCCCCGCCGGAGACCTGCCGATGGATCAGAAAGCAGCTCACAGAGAACGTAAACTCAACTGGTACTGAAACCACGGAAAAGCAGCGTTGCTCCCTGAACACCCAGCAGCGCCAAGGGCTCGATTCCTTCCCCTCTTCCTCTTCTTGAAGCTCTGAATGCGCTCCTGGGCTGCTCTCCCATCCGAAGCAAACCAACCCGCAAAGGCTTGCAGCACAAGCAACCCTCTCCTCGCACATTCCCGGTTGTGGATCTCGTGATCTGCGCAGATCCGCTGCTTGCTTGTTTTCCTTTTCACTCTGCGGGCCTGAAGCCAGGCGGAGCGGCAGGGCTCGTTTCCCTGAAGAGTAACCCATCCACATAAGAACCGAAAAACAAAAATGCCCTGAGCCGGTTCAGCGAAGCCTCCCTAAACCTGCTCTGCCAGTCCAAAGGTGTTGCAAGATGGTACAAACATGCCTACAACTACCTCCAGGTAGAGAGGGAGATCTGTCAACGCTCCACCCTATTCGAAAGGAGGAAATCACACGCTGGGGTTTTGCTTTTTTTAAATAGACGCTGAGCTTGCTTTGGTATCAAAAGCATTTCTGATACGCATCAAGCCCACAAGGGGGTAAAGGCGCTTTGCACGCTTCCAGCGATGTTCTTTAACCTACTTATTTTTTACACTCATCCTTCTCAGGCCCAGCAAGCATGACACACCCGCCCCTACATTCTCTGCAAATTTATGCTTGCTTAAGTGAGTGGGTAACACGAACAGTCCTCCTTCTCTGACAAAACCCAAAGGATTCCCACAACATGGTTGAGCACACACAAAACTTCACCCGTAGTATTTCAGTCCACGTTGAATAGGACCATGGACCCCCATCCCACCTCCCTTCGGAAACTGGAAGGAGCAGTTTCTTCACCCCTTCAGAGAAGCAACTAGTCCTCATGAATGTCTAGGCGAACACCAGGACGTCTACTTGCTGCACTATGCGCTTGCTTCCAAAGAGTCTAGTTCTCTGCACGTCATGCGCCACACCCTTTAATTCATTTTACAGTGCAGTACGCTGTCTGCGCTCAATTACACAGAACAGCAGAGTCTTCACCATTAAATTCAGGATTCTAGACCTCAGGACTAATGAAGGTACCTTTGGAAAAGTATGCAGTTGATTAAGTGGTGACCAGGTTTTTTTTGAGGGGGGGAATCTTGCAAGACAGAAAAAGAACGCAAAATATTGCAAGGGGCCCGAGAATAAACGCCACTCCTCATAATTCACTGCCCCACCCAGGAGCTGATGGGAGGGAAACAGGAATCTGCAAGATTTTTTCGGCTTAAAATTGCTCACGCGTCCCCACATTCAGATGAATTTGGTGCACCATTGGGTCTCCCTGCTCGCTTGTACATCACAAGCTGCCTTGCCCTACAGGATCTCAAGGAATTGCCCGAAAGGGAGGAATTATCCCAACTTTCATAAAAATGAGCAGGTAGGCTGGTCGAGGAGACCCTTCTGCCTTTTGCTCACAAGAGGCGGCCCTTTCGAATGACGAGGATAATGGCAGCACCTGGGAATCCACATCGCCAGTTCAGACAAGCGCGGGGAGTCCTGGCCATTCGGAAAAGCGCGCACACAGGAACCCGTACACGAGAAGGGGAAGAGCCCGGCTTAAGAAGAACGAGCCGCCTGGAGATCGGTGGAGGACACTCAGGACCCTTCCGGCTCAACCACCGCTGCGCTGGGCGAGGCTTGCTGGGGTCGCCCGGCCCACCCCTTCCCTCCCACTCAGATGCTCAGCTTTAGCTCGCCCCTCTTCCCGAATCTGAGCAAACCTGGACCTCGTGGCCGGCTTCCTCCAGCACCTTCCAGGTGTTCCTGGCCCGCCCGACCTTCCCTCGGCTCATGGTCGTCGGCTCCCCACTCCCGGAGCTCCTCTGAGCTTTCTGCCCGGCGGAGGAGCAGCCTTCCGTCAGGGCACCTGGCTCCCGCCCTGCCTCCCTCTGCGTAGCAGCACTACCTGGCCCACACCCTCCGTGGCTCACGACTGCCACGCCTTCTCTGAACACAGCGCAGAGCAGGGCTGCCCACATCTGCCCTCCCCACTGCTGAGAAAAAGGACTTTCCCTTCGCTCCCTCTGAGTGTTCATGCAGGCTCTGGCGCTGCCAGGTTGGGTGGCTGGGAAGGAACCAGGCCATCTGCCCAAAGCCCCAGGGGGCAAAGGACCGGAGCAGGACCCCCACCCTGCAGCTGGCTTGGCTTCGGGGGAACCAGCCTTCCAGATGGGCATCCTTGAAGATTCCCCTGGCAGAGCCATGCCAGCTAACCCACTTCTGGGGGCAAGTGGAAGACCGAACGGCCAACGCAGGCAGAGGAGCTCAAGGGTGCCCTTGATCTGGCGAGGGACCCTCAGTCTCCACAGCCCGTGACATCCCTCCCCGCAGGCTGTGGAGTCCAGTAGCACGCAAAAGGGCCCTGCAGACAAAGTGGGGTGTAGCTGGGAGCTTTCCTGCCTTGGCAACTGTAGCATGCAAAGGCATAAAAAATCAGGTTTTAATGTTTCCATCAGCAAGCAAAGAGGGAAAAAGGAAGTCAGGTTTGTCCTGTGTGGGGATCCCAGTGGAAAGCCTGTTATAGAAATGAACCAAGCTTTCTTCTTCCCTCCCCAACCTGTTCACCTCATGGCACACGTTGTCTTTCTTTCTTATTTATAGTCACTTGAGCCTGATCCATTGAGTGGAGCAGCCAAAAAATGTTAGCCACACATGAACAAATTGACTGGTATAAACCTAGTTCTATGACATGTATGGCTATCAGCAACTTTTTTTTGAAAAACTTTATATGGATTTTTTGTTGAAAGAAGAAAAAAATGAGGTAATTTACAGGTTTGAGGATTAAAAAAAGATGTGGACTAAGAGAGGCGTTGAAGGGATTTTTATAACTTCTAAAAGGGAAGTAAAATTATGAGACTGTAATTATCTGTTGAAGAGGAAGTCGGAAGTAATTATATTTCATAACTTTTCTTTCTTGTCCTTTTTAGTTTCCTTGCACCTTTTTCTTTCTTTAGATTTGCTTTTTACTTTATGTAAAATTCTCAGTAAATATAAGCAAAGTGAATATGCATGATTATGTTATTTAAGAACCCTCTGGGCTGAAAACCTCATTAAAAATGGCTTTAGCACATCAACAGGAAGGAAAACCTCCACTCTCAAGAGGAGTCCACCTCTGAACAGGATATGGAGTGACAAGGGATGGTTTTTCCCCAGTCACACTCTGAGTAGGAAAAATGGGATTTGAATCCACTGATATGGAGACCACTGCACAATCCAATTAATCCTTAAAGAGGTACTACAAGTCAGAATAAACCATGCAGGGCAATAATAAATCTGGCATCTGACTCAGGATATGGCAACTGCAGATTTCGAAAGCTCCTGCCATCATAAATTAATTTTGCAGAAGGTCAGGCTGATTTTTCGACTTCCATCTGTTGACATTCACGTCCTTGCCTCTTTGCTCACTGGAAGAAACTCCACCTCGCCCTCGGCGAGCAGCTGTTTGCAAAAGAGACCCCTATGATGCAAGGGGAAGATGATGTCAGCCCCCCCAGCCTCGCCATGGATATCACAGACGATCCAAAATGTCAGCATTTATTTATAAACATTTTGTCACGAAACAGAAGGCTTCGGGACATCACGATCCTGCCCTTCCGAGGATCCCGTCACAATTTCCTCCAGTTTAAACTCCGTCTCGGCGCTTTCGTGAAGCTAATTCTGCAAGGGCAGGGGTTTTTTGAAGGAAGAGGGCGGGAAAACCTCCCGGTGCGTCCCAAGCCCAAGTGCCAAAGGCATCAAGAAACAAGGGGAGCCCGAGAGAGGGCTTCAAAGCTCAGAGGAGAAGAATTCCCCAGAAGGGTGACCCGTCCGAACACGCTCAGCCTACTCTCATCAGTCAAAAGGAAAAATGCTGGTTTGGGGCTGGAGGCGGAGCTGAGGAAGCCTGTGGGGGCAAAGGGGGGGAGAGGGCTTTTGTGGCCGCACAAAAAGAGCTCTGGGCCTGCCTGACTTTCCTTGTTGAGTTTCTTCTGGGGAGGGGGGAGGGGGAGGAGAAGGCAGGCAGGCAGGCAGGCAGGCAGGCAGGCAGGCAAGCTCATATCCCCTAATTTCTTGAATGGCACCAGACAGCACATCCCAAACAAAATCACACAAAACCTTTCGCCCAAAACACACTAAAGGAAAAAGCTTTTTCAATAAAGCGCTCTCCTTAACTTAAAGCAGGAAGGTGGGTCCCCCGTCCGCCCTCCCCAAAATCACACTGCTGTCTCCGAACGGAGCAAGCTTCAGGCGCCTCTGAGCTGTCTGCCACAACGTCAAACCATGGCCACACCGCCACACCTCCTTCTGCCTGTTACTCAGTGAAACTGGTGCTTTTGCTAAGGATCAGCAGAGCTTTCCATGGCTCTCACCTCCACCCGGTGAGATGTGTTGCCTTCTGAGACATGCACAACAGGCAAACCACGTTACACTGCCCAGCTTGTGCACCAGGCCTGTGGCTTACAGTTCAAAGAACTGGGCTTAAAGCAAATCGAACTCAGTGCAAACTGAGCCAAGAGATCAAGGCGCAGGGTTATTCCGGCGTTGGAGAACCCAGCCGAGCTCTCCTATGCCTTGAAGATTCAGCAACTTTATTTCCCTTTTAAAAATTCCTTTCCTACCCAGTCAAGAGATGGCATCTCCCTCTCCCTCTTCCAAACAAGCAAGGCCTGGAACCTTGCTGGTTGCCACAGCAAACAGTGCAGAGACATCTGACATTTGGTAAAAAGCCCTCCTCGTTTTAATCCTCCTGATTAGCCCAACTACAGCCGTATTTTTGCACTGAGGGAGGCCGCCAACCACGGATATAAGAATTTCACAGCAATTCAGAACTAGCCTGCATTGCTTTCCAGGATCTGTACATTTAAAGCAGCATTTTCAAACTTAGCCACTTTCAGGTGGGTGGACCTCAACTCCCAGAATTCCCAGTCAGCATTCTGGGCATTGATGTCCAGCCATCTGAAAGTGGCTAAGTTTGAAAAACTCTGCTCTAGAGGGAAAGGAGCAGAAAGCTTAGGTGCAACCACAGCATGGTAACCCTAAAGTCACTTTCCAAAAAGGTTGCACCCAGAACGTGTATCTCGCCCTCTTCCAAAATTCAGCTATGGGACATTTTTCCAGCTTTCATGTCCAAATGTCCCAAAAACCAGGTGTACCTCTAAAAGAAGGAGGAACCCCATTAAATTCTAAAGGACTCTAAAGGATGCATGGATGAGATTATGCCCAGATTAGGGCCAAGTTTCTGATCAGCATGTACAAGATTAGCCTTGGTGCAAAAACAAAAATCTCCTGAAATAATCTTAGCAAAGGTCTCACCTCCATCTTTGACCGCAAAAATCTCATCTCTTTTCCCAGAAATTACTTTCATTGTAATTGAACATTACAACATTGTAAGTTTTAGTAACAAGCTACACATTTTCCCAGGTAGCCCCAGAGTCTCCTGCAGAGGAAGGAAGCCTTTTTCTTCTTTTACTCCCAATTGAAAGGTGGTTGTTGCTGGTCAGGACCCGTGCTTTCTCAGCAAATTCCCCCAAGGAGAAATTTCAGCTCCAATGCATATTTTGGGCATGTTCTTCCTATAAAAAAGGATATACCTGTTGGCCATCCCAATGGCATCTTGGCAACCCTTGGCAGTCTTGTTTCAAAGGTGCACTGTTGTATCACATTAACAATGAACTGGACTGTTTCTTTTAAACAGGAATAAAATAATCCTGGGTATACATTGTGGTCAACACGTTTGTCAACCTCACTTGTATGGCATTGGGTACCTGGTTGAGTTCATGAGTCATCTGCTCTGTCAGCCCTTCATACAAAGCTAGCTATGTGCTCAGGTGCACACAAAGATTTGCTATGTTGTTGAACACCATATGACCACACTGAAGGGCCTATGCAATAAATAGCTTTCTTGTTTATTTCCAAAACCAAAGAGGATGCTGTGTAGGGCACACGTGCCAGGGAACCATTGAAACGCCAGTGCTAGTCTACAACACAGGAGGCTGGCTTTCTATCATCACTGAAAGGGGCCACAAAGAGAAAAGTTCAGATTAAAATTCCTTCCTTCCTTCCTGTCTGTGAAGACTCTCATTCATCCAGGGTAACTGCATC
>JANHZU010005718.1:379475-390164 GCA_032468055.1 Acrochordus granulatus | reverse complement strand
AAGCAGAGACATCCCCTTGCCGACAAAGGTCCGCATAGTCAAGGCTATGGTTTTCCCAGTAGTAATGTATGGCTGTGGGAGCTGGACCATAAGGAAGGCTGAGGATCAAAGAATTGATGCCTTCAAATGTGGTGCTGGAGAAGACTACTGAGAGTCTCTTGGATGGCAAGGAGATCAAACCAGTTGATCCTACAGGAAATCAACCCTCATTGCTCATTTGAGGGACAGATATTGAAGCTGAAGCTCAAGTACTTTGGCCACATGTAGTAATGTGCAGAGAGGACTCATTAGAAAAGACTGTGATGCTGGGAGCAATTGAAGGGCAGAGGAGAAGGGGATGGCAGAGGATGAGATGGATAGATTGCATAGTCAGTGTGATGGGCATGGGCTTGGGAAGACTCCGGGAGGCAGTTCAATACAGGGGGGCCTGGCATAATGCAGTCCATGGGGCCGTGAAGAGTCAGACACTAATACATGACTGAACAACAAAAAATCCAGGAAAGGACACAACTAGTACTAAACACAAAGTTGCACAAAGGCTCTCCTAGCTGTGACCACCACCTGCTCTTCAAGCAGGAGTTGCAAATCTAGGAGAACCCCCAAGTTGCACACTGGGTCTGTCTTGGACAGTGCTACCCCATCCAGAATTAAGGATGTTAAATCCTGAACTCCCAGGTGCCCAAAGCCACTACACCACCTAGCCCCAGCCCTCATAGCTGCCCAAAAGTCTACCATGGTTAATGGTATCAAAGGCTACCAAGGGGTCAAGGAGAGCAAGGATGGATGCACTACCACCATCCCATTCTCACCAGAGATCATCAATAAGTACGACCAATGCTGTCTCTGTCCCATAACAGGCCTAAATCCAGATTGAAAGAAGTCCAGATTATCCATTTTATCCAGGATCCTCTGAAGCTGCCATGCAACCACCTTTTCCACCAACTTTGCTAGAAAGGGGAGATGGAAAATTGAATGAAAATTGTCCAGATGGAAGGATCCAGTGATAGTTTTCTGAGGAGCTAAAGGTAACCTGGTGCCTATGATTTCCAAAGAGTGTAGCAAATGGCAGAGGGTCATGAGAATTACACCAAATATTTGAAAAGTACAAAGCTAACTCCGCCTGGTGTATATGACTATAGTCATAGTTAACATAAACTATAAATACTATAAAAATTAAGGAGACCAGGGTCTCCTTAAAAGGTTTCAGGAACGTTCCCTCTTGCAGGGAAGAATTTATCATTGTTTCAATCCACCTGATAGTCACCATCCTGGAAGCTTTCACCAACCAGAAGGGACAAGGATCTTATTGACAAGTAATTGCCCCAACAGTATTAAGGACCCTGTCCACTTATCGGATCCAACAGGATCAAAATGTTCCCAGATAGTCAGATAAGACCCCTCTAACTGGAGGCAATTTGTGTTAGGATTAGTTTTCTTAGTAGTGCAATTTATTTCTTATATAGCTTTTTTGGGGTAACATATACTTTATAATAAATCATGCTACTGTGTTATTTGTCATCCAATATTTTATAGTACTATTTTTACCAGTGGGAGCCTTAAATCTACTAAAGTTTTAAAACTTGAAAGGTATTGCAAAACTTTAAAAGTGGTTTTGCAATATTCTCTTTTACTGTCACCTTTGAGAAAGAAGGCATTTGCAGGTTTGAAATGTGTGGTTCCTCCACTTTTTTATCTTTTGTGGTTGGCCTGTCCTTTTATTCTCAAAGCCTGTTTTTAATAAATTTGTAATTGTACAGATGCATATTTACTCATATGACCACCAATTCCACAATCACAGCATCATACTTATGCCTACTGTACATGCTGAAATACACATTTCAGTTCCTCTATATTTAATACATTGGAATACAGCATTTGATTGTCTTATAAACAAATCAGGTATCATACTGTGTCAGTTAATGTATGACCTCAATTACATATGAAAATAAATAGCATAGTTATAATTAAATTTTGCATGCTTGTAATACAAAAGCATTTCCGCTACAGATTCTATCCTGATGGCAACTAGATGTGTTGTACTGTCAATGCCATACTTTTTTGACTGTCAAAGTGAAAATATCAATGACAAATCAAGAGTTACAAAAGGACCTGCGTAAGAACTTATTTTTGGATTTACAATAGAAGGTTTCTAAAACACTGAAGAAATCTTTGAGATGGAAGAAAGGAGTCTGAAAAGAGCTTGAATTCTACAATGGCAACTTGATGAGTTAAAGATTAAGACTATAAAAAGCAAAAAGAAAAAGAATATAAATTTGACTTGTTTGATTAGACTAAAATAAGAAATACCTTTATATAATTCTGGAGACCCTTTATGGACTTTTTTCTGACATTTACATTTGTGAATGGACAGAGGGGTTATGGGAAGAAGTGAATGTCATATGTACTTTGCTGGGTGATAGTGGTGGGGAATTATTAATTTGCCTGTACTTATTGCAAGAAAGATCAGGAATCACTTCTTTGAATTTTTTTTTCCTATCTCTTTTCTTCTCTTTTTCTGCATTTTGCATTTCTTTTTTTCTGATTTCACGTTATATGTTAGTATTGTAAAACTCGTTAATAAAAAGTATTTTTTTAAAAATAAAGTTGAGCAAGATCAGATTTAGTTATTATTTACTTATAGGCTAGACTGAAAAGTTAAAAAACATCCTGAAAGAAAACATGCATAGCATAGGATTACTATTAACTTTGTTGTCTGAGTTAATTATCAAGCGAAGCATTTGCAAACTATAGCCACTGAGAATACAAACCATATAAGCAAAAATCACATTTTAGCTAAGAATAGGAATTTGCCGCTTTTAGGCACCATGGACCACACCCAGCTTTTGAGCAATTTGCTAGGATTCCAAGTCATACTCCAAAAAATAGTCAACTGAGTATGTAAAGAAATTTGTGAGGTCAAGAATAAATGTGACTTAAAATAATGTATACCTAAATGTTATTAAAATTAAATTAATGTTACATAAAACATGATGGATTATTGATAAAATCATTCGCCCTTTGTATAATATGAAGTACTACAAATTGATGACATCTTTTAGTCCCTGGGTCCTTCTAAATCCTCGCAAAGTTCATAGACCTGGAGCATCAATTATGTATTGCTGACTTAAGCTACTTCTATTGCTAAAAAAGAAGGGGTCAGTTTTTCATCTTGAATAAACAGTGCATCAGTTGTGGTGCAAAAGAACATAGCCTGTATTGTAAGGAAATCTGCACGTCTTTAGTGGAGTTTTCATTGAGGTTTCCTGGTGGATTTTGTAAAGAATTGTCCTTTTAATTATGCTCTAATTAGTTTACCTTCAGAAATTAATCTTTCCAGGAAGGATTGGCTGCTGGGAAAATAGCATGTTAACTGCTTTCAACCTGGTGCCCTTCAATGATCATGCTATCTGGGTGTGATGTATAGGGCACCTCTGCAGGTCTAGTATTAGTTCTCTGCATGTCTGTGATCCAATAATATTATCTGTATTTGGCTGCCGAGACTCATTTATTTCAGCTCAGCTGCTTTGTCCTCGAAACTCTTGCAAAGCTATTTTATTTTGAGAGATACACAAGCAATGTAGAGCTTCTGGCAATAAGTTTTCCCCAGCAGTAGGAACTCATGCTTTACCTTGGCTCTTCAGTCTTTGTGGAAAAATGGTTTGATCGGTTTTCAACTGCAAATAATTAAATCAATGCACGTCAGATGAAGTAATTATGGTGATCGGAAGCTGGAAGGAATAATTTACTTTACTCTCTTTGAATGTGGAGTGGCATTTTTAGTTTTGTTTGTTATGCATCTCATAGTTTCTGTGAAACTGTATGAACGATGCACTAACTGGGTAGCATTTTTTAATTTCATTGTACATGGTACAATGACAATAAAGATTATTATTATTTCAGTTTTGCAGTGACTATTGCTGCTGGAGAAGCTGTGATACCTAAAGATACTTCCCATAGTCTAACAGATCTTTACTAAGCAAAGCTAGGCTAAAACTTAATGGTTAAATCTTTCTAATATTTGCCATTTGATACTATTAATCATATGAATCTTCCTCCGTGAATAAGATTTTTAGACTGGACTGGAAAACAGAATAAGAAAATGAGGTTTCATAAAGGATGTGATAATGGTTCACTTAAAATACTAATATTATTGTAATAAAAGAAGAATATTTAAGACTTAGGAAGATATGAAGGTGTGTGGGAGTGAATGACAACTCAAAGGAGAAACTTTGCATTAAGAAGTTTTGGGGTATAGCTTCCAGTGTTTCCTATTTGGAAAAATTTGTCTGAAATCCTGGAAAACTGTTGTAAGGTAGAACAAGTGTACAGGCTTTCAGACTTAGAAATGAATGCGGTCTGTTTTTTTTATGGTACAGGTAATTCTCAACTCATGGGATCAAAATTTCTGTTGCTAAGTAAGGTGGTTTTTAAAGTGAGTCATGCCCAATTTTGCAACCTTTTTTCCATGGTCATTAAATGACTCACTGCAGTTGTTAAGCAGTTTTTAAATGACTCTAGCTTCCCCCATTGATTTGCTTGTTAGAAGCCAGCTGGGAAGATTGTAAATGGTGATCACATGACTCCAGGATGCTGCAGCCATCGTATATGCATGCCACTTGTCAAGTGTCTGAATTTTGATCATGTGACCATAGGGATGCTGTGACTGTCGTAAATCATTTTTATTGCCATTGTAATTTCAAACAGTCATTAAACAAATGGTTGTAAGTGAAATACTACCTATATTTCAAAACTTCTTAGCGCTCTAGCAAAAGTTATTTATTACTCTTCTAGCCAAAAGAATAAAGGGCAAGGAGAAAAGGATAGCAGAAAAATAGAGGTAACTGTTGCCATTAACGTTCATCAGTTCTGTTCCAAGCAATCGTTGTGGCTTCAGAAATGCTACAGGGGCTGCCTGTGATTTTGGGGCCATCAGCTGCCAATCTATGTTACAGATTATCCTCCCTGCTCTTAATTATAGCTCACCCACACCTATTCTAGTTCTGTGTGTTTCCAATCTTACTTCTGGAAATGTTTATCAGATAACCTCAGCAATCGAGGACACATTTCATGCTAAGCTTTAGTCTAGCAAAGAAGTATCAAATAAGTCATGATTATCTGGGTTCACACAACATCCTAAACAAAATCAAGTTCTAGCATCAGTGTCCATGGGGACACTGATTTGGGGAAAGAAAAAAACTCCTAACAGCTGTGGCAAAGTATGTGAAATCCTGTCATATGTTAGGAAAAGATTCTATATCACCTCAAATTTGCTGAATATATTCATGTTGAAACAGAAGTTTCCAAAAATACTGGAACTAAAAGCTCCAGAATGTCCGATCAGCATATTTTAGAATGGAAAGCAAACTCTCACCTTGATCTAATTCTTCCCAAAATAAATTTCAGAACAACTTTATTTTCTCTTTGCCACTTTTTAATCAGTAGATTTTACTTAATGTTCTTGCACTGTATACTTTGTATCTATTTTTATTAATTTATTTTATTCAGCTTAGAAAGCCATATATAAGTATATTAAAATTAATATATGCCTTGGTTATAGTTTTATCTTCCTTTAATCAATACCCATTTGTTGTGGTTGAGTTAGCCATATGTTAAATTAATTTTAAAAAAATACAAGCTTGATTTTGTGATCTGTTACTCTAATCCAGTGGTTCTAAATGTTGGCTATTTTAAGATGTGGGGACTTCAACTCCCAGAATTCCTTAGTCAGCATGTTGGCTAGGAAATTCTGAGAGCTGGAGACATCATGTCTTAAAATGACTAGGGCTTAGAATCAAATCTATATTGTGTTCTACCATAAGAGTTTTTTTCAAAAGAGGAGAAGGAATTCACTATTGTTTTAAATATATTTTGAATCCCTAAGAGGATTTCCAGAAACTCCAGGCAGGAAGGGAGAAATAAGAAGAATATCTCTAAGATCTTGGGAAGAGTAATGTCCTACAGAAGAACTCAAATTACTAAAAAAAAATGTTTAACAAATAAGAATGATTGTCTGACCTCTGGTGGTGGAAGAAGAGATGTGCACATATTTGACTTGGAATGAAGAGATACAACAGTACATTAAAAAAAAGCTCAGCAGGACAATAAGCTGTAAGAAAGGCCTAACTAATAATCTAGCATCATATTACAGTAAACAAGATGTCTCAGAGAAGTCTAAAATTAGGGCATGACTACAATAAACCTAGTCCCACTGTAGTTTTAAAATTATTTGTATTCAAAGGCATGCTACTATTGACAAGGCTGAGAAAAGTATTAGAAAGGTGGACAATACATAAGGCGGGTTAGATCGGTTAGAACTAGGGTTAGAGTCAGTTGCAACTTAATAGATGCCTCCTTCATTAAAAGTTGGGAAAATAAATAAGCTTAGGCCTCAAACAAACATCTGTAGGGATCTTTAAAGACCACACTGCACCTGGCACTTGGACCATGATGCCCATCTTGTTCCCTTTCCCTTTTAAAAAAGTTCTTTCCAAATATGTTCTTGTGCTGTTCTGCACTGATGTTCCACTGATGGAGTTAGCATACTGAATGCTTCTAGAATCAAAATATGTAGCTAAGGTCTGGGAAAATCTCCCTCAGTGCAGACAGTAAGAGACATTGGCACATCAGCACAGCTGTGCTAATATGTATTCTCCCATCCTTAATGTGCAGAAAAAAATATTGACATAAATTGTGCTGAAATTTACAGCTGAACATTACTCGGCTTCCTCCCCAGAAAGATCACTGAGTGGTGCTGTCCTTACAGACTTAATAAGGGATGATTTGGGGGAGTGATAGGTAAATATCCCAACTTCCTTTCCTCTCAGAAGCCTTTGTCACTAGCTGGTAGAAAAACAACCACCAGTTATTTTCCATAATGCATGATGGAATGAGGTTGGTGAACTCTGGCTGCATGGCGAGATAGAAAATTTAACTACCTCTCGGGTTGCCCAAGGAATATATATATCTGTTAATCTTCTGAAAATTAGTTTTTCCACTGTCAACAACAACAAAGATAAAAGACAGATGACAAGTTAATGGGGAATAGAAGGGTTGGGTTGGAATGGGAAAGAGGCGCAGGCCTATCTACAGAACCTAGTCTTATAACAACTCGCACCCCTCATATACCTCACTAACTAATCAGCCAAGGCTTGATTCTTTTTTGACTCATGAATACTGATTTTCTGGAAGATCTGGAAGATTAATATATTGAAATCAAGATTAGTATTCCCTGTAAAACAAAAGAATAATCAAATTCCAATAATGGAATTTGGAAGCTCACCATCAAGAGTCAGACTATACTTCTTTTATTCCCCATCAAGTATTCACCTGAAATATTGTTGTTGTTTTGATGTGGGAATATGATCCAGGAGTTCAGTGTAATATTTTTGTGTTAACAATAGTGAATTTCCTCTTTAGGAAATACAGTAATTAAATTTAAACATGAAATTTGCAAATAATGCCCAGAAGTAACCCACAGAGTACACGGTATTATTTATTTATCATATTTACATGTCACCAATTTCCCAACAGACTCTTGGTGGCTCACAATCAACATTTTACCATTTTTTAAAACATTTTTAACATTTTTTAAAATTTTAACATTAAACCCCGCCCCCGCCCCCAAGCTGACCGGTGTTGTTCACATCTAGGAGCTTCTTCTGCTCCGCCCTCGAGTTCAGGCAGGTCCAGTGCTGACTTTCTGCTCCCCTCACTGCCAGCCATCTTCCCCTGGAAGGGGTACCCTCTTATCTATTTTCATGAACTGCTGGGTAGGCAGGAGCTGAGGCGGAACAGCAGGAGCTCACCCTGCTGCATGGCAATGCCGGGTCTTGAACTCAGGCCGCTGACCTTCCAGCCAGCAAGCCGAGCTCTTATCCATATGCATCACAGTATAATAGTGGTTTAATCCAAATAACAGAACCCATCACCCAATAAATAATAAAGTTAATTGGATAATTACCACATGAAACCACACATATACACCTCTAAAAAAACCTGTAATATGCTTATTTGAGGCAGGACCACTGATGTGTGTTCAACACCAAGTGTTCCAGTCCTGGAGACTAATGAACATATGTACACAAGTGTTTTGAACAATATCTAAAAAGCATATCCTGAAGTACCAACTAGGTATTACACAAGCAGATATGTGTAATACATATCTTTAGCAGATATATCTTGAAGCCTGAACCTAAATGTCATGGAAGGCAATGCCCAGAAACAGGATGGGGAGGATTAAATTTAAGCTGCTAATAGGAGCTGGATAGCTCCCAGCCCTTTAGCATGCCATCTTCAGCATCATCATAAATTGATTATAAGATTTGTATAGGGAGAGAAAGAAAACAACACTCTAATAGCAGAACAATTAAAGATGATTCAATATGCAGGAGTGAGGAGGAGGAGACATCATGAGGACATCTCCGGTAAAAATGGTTATCAAGGCATCAAAGGATTTGCATGTTATAGTAACAGGACAGGAGGGCAGCTTTACTGCCTGGTTTTGCATAACATGGTTCATTGCATAAACAACAGTGAGTATTAAATGATAAAGTCACTATTGTGAGATGGTGATATAGAAGGCAGAGGGAATCACCTTGAGGAAAACAAGGAAGAGCCACCGCTAAGGCAATGATAGGGTAAGAGAAGCCTGAGCCTGGGGCTGAATGGTAACAAATGTCTGAGACAAGCCCCTCCCTAGTTCACAGGAAGATAAAGGGAGGGAGGGGGAGCTGTGTTAGTCTGAACTAACAATATTCCGTTTCTATAACCTTATAATAAAGGTAATATTGGTCTACGTGCTAGGTTCCCTACTCTGGTTTACTCTGAAGGTCCGACAATTTGTCCTATCAATTGAATAAGTAAATAAATGTTAGAAACCTAAGTAAATAAATGTTAGAAACCTAAGTAAATAAATGTTAGAAACCTAAGGGGTATACAACAAGTTAAACCAAATTAAGCAAACAATATTATGGCTTTGTCTGGTGTATGAATCTCATCTGTTTGCATCAAGCTTGCAAAATAATCTGCAGCAGATGTGACTCCACACAGGACCGCAAAAATAATATTCTATCTGCATGGTGGGTTCCTGACAAAAGTTATATAATTAAAGAGCATGAATTAGCCAAAGTAAGGTATTTTATATATTTTTTTAATTTCAAAAGGATGAATCTGAGTATGTGCTTGGCTGAAAGCTAATTTGTTGATTTTACTGTGAAGTCTTGTATAGTTCTCCTTCGAAGTAAACCCCACTGAAGTAGATTATTCCCAAATAGGTATTGCAGAACTAATTGATAGCCTTACTATCAATTTTATTTCTGAAGTGCTCTCTGTCTTTTTATAACCCTCTTGATTATCAAATGGGCTTATATAACTTGCTTTTTGCTAAAAGCTTACAAATTGAATGGAGATGGTGAGATAGTGTTTCTGGAGAATTTTACATTTATTAGAAAAACAAAGCAACCATTTCTCCATAGTTTTCTGTTCTCTGAAGTTCAAATGGAAACTAGTAGAGGATACTAAGTCTTCGGCAGATAATAGAATCAAGTTCAGCTTTTTGGTGATTCATTACTATAGGAGCAAACTTTTATATTAAAATTAATATTTCATAGGACATTAGAAATTAGTCTTCAAATTTGGTGGTTGTTTAGCATCCCCTAGAAATCCAATATTTCATTAATATGTTAGATTGCTTCCTATTATGAATCTGAATGAATTATCATGTTTTTATCAAAAGCCGTGATGGTGTTTGCCAATTGGCATATCAACACAGTAGATCTACATATCTTTATGGAAATTGACAAGCCTCAGTGCAGACTTTCAGGGAAAATAAACATCTTTGCGTGTCCAGTTGGTCTCTTCTTCAAAAAAAACACCCCAGTAAAACCTGACTTTTTTATTTTTTCATAAATATAAATTAAATTTAAGAACTCCAATAGGATTATAGAAATATTTGCCTTCCAAACTCTCCCCAGTTTACCAAATGTCTCAGTGTACTTTTTTTTAGCATTCAGAATGTAATTAAAAATACTGCAGTTTAAGATGGATTTAAATTGTGAGGCAGTCATACAAAAGAACAGAGATAGTATTTCTGGCTATGCATAGTGTTCATTTTCCTTATCAGTAAATCAAATTCCTTTCCTTATCTCAAGGAATAAAGAAATTCTCTTTATTCAGACTATCAAGTTAAAGAAATGTCTCTTTCCATGTGAGAATACTGAGTTCCAGCATATCCCATTTTGCTGCATTTATTTCTCAGGATGGGAATAAAACCAAGACAATATGCTATTTCTTTGTTAAGCACTAGGAACTCAGGACAGGCAGGGGAGTCTTCCCTCATTTTATTCTTACATCAATTGTTCCTTCTTTGGGAGCCAAGTATTTTTTTAGCATGAGTGGGAATATTTTAAATTCAAATGAATTTAGATAAATAAATACTTACAGGCCTGTGCTGTTGTTATATATCTATGTCATCTTTTAATCATCATAAACTAACCAAATGTTTCCATACAAACTGTTACAATAATAAAGAAACATTCTACATAAACAGATTTAAATTGCTAGAAATCTCTATCTCCTTATTCAGTTTTTAAGGGAACAGAATTCACCTTACCCATCTCCTGAGAAACTTGTATGCTGGTCAAGAAGCAACAGTTAGAACTGGACATGGAACGACAGATTGGTTCCAAATTG
>JANHZU010005718.1:344585-367234 GCA_032468055.1 Acrochordus granulatus | reverse complement strand
CTGGAAAATATTTCTTTTACATGCTGTGAAAAAAGTACTATTAGTCTGTGCTAGAATTTACACATGCACATAAGGGAATGTGAATTCATAAAATGTTGTCACTTTCCTTCTATACTTTAAATGGTATCTATTTGTAGAAAACCCATCCTTCTTGTAGAGATGATAGATTTCCTTGCATGAGATATCATGAAAGGAAATAAAAACCCAGTTGTTGTCGCTTTCTTGACATCAGTTGAATTTAAGTATCTAAAATATTTTGAAAAACTTGCCAATAATTCATAACTAGTGGTTTAAGATCCAAGATAAAGAGTTGCTGCCATGGTAAAGGCAACAATTGGCAGATAAGTTAATTTACCTTTTTGCAGGATACTGCACTTTTGTAAACACAATATAATCATCACATTCTGATTATATTTAATAATCTGGATATTTCTATGTTATATTCTACAGAAAAATAGCCCAGACTATTTTGAATGCAATATCAAAACATGACATTAGAGACAAAAGGTTTCAATACATAATTTTGAAGCTCTGTGGAGTCTCTTTTACAATATATGTAAATGCTATGAATGTAAAATAGAAAGAGAGAGCCATGTTTAAACCTAGTATGCATGCTAACAATGTTGGATTGTATTTGCATTATACTTACAAGAAAGATCAAATGCTCATTCTGTGTCACATGTGAAAATGTTCTATAGAAGCTCTGAACATCAATAACCATTGTGTGATGCAGTCTAAACTGTATATCACAATTATTTACCCACATACAACCACACACATCCCATACATAAAGCACCTCCATTCCATTCAAAATACAGAACTTTTTCTAACATACATTTCAGGAGAACTGTTTATTTGTGCAATATTCTGTGTGTCTGAGTACCTATGTAATTGTTTCCTTCCTGACAATCCATTGGGACGGCCATATGCAGGTACTATAAAACACATGAAGACTACATCCTCAATATTTAGAGAATTAGACTACCCTATACTGCAATCAATCAAGGTTTATCATGAAGTACTTAAAAAGCAGTACTGCAATTCTGCAGTAGTTTACAGAGAAGTCAGTTCCTAAATTCAGTCAGAATAATTTGTCTGAGTGTAATTTCAATATATTGAAATTAAAATAAACACATTATTTTGAAAAATATTTTTGCACATTAATTTTCACATCTACATCTACAGTATTCTAATATATGAATTTGTGTGAGGCTCACGGTTCTGCCTGATATAGAAACAAGTGTGAATACCACTATATCATGTTTACATGTCTTAAGGGACATTTGCACATACCTGGATATCATTTTTAAGAACCATGAAATAGCATGTGTCTGTGAACATTTCAGCACATAAAGGATCTCTACTGAAATGTCTGTGAGTTACTCAACAGCCTTATTGTGTGTTTATACAGCTCCCGATCATTTGCCAGTGGTTTGTGTGACAGAACGTGGTGGTAGCTTTTACATAGAACAGAATGAATGTGGGAAGCTGGATAGATGGGTTTGAGTGAGAACTAGAGGTAAGGTTATTTTGTTCTAATATATGAAAAAGATTTTTCTTGCTGATTGTCCCTGCTTTTTTATTTGCTACTTTTCTAATATTTTAATATGTAGTTATTATTATTAATTAACCTGTCCTTTGTGCCCTGGATCAATGCACACTTGAGGACCGCATGGCAGCGCAACAGAATATAACTAATGTCGCCAATTGTGGGGCATGATCTGTTTAACGTATACATATTTTAACCTTTACATTTTATATTTTAAATGTTATGTGTTATAGTATGCTTTATTTTAATTGTGATGCTTCTGACATGAATAATAAAATTTAGTTTATTTTATGTACAGGAGAGGGTGAGCAACACTGTAATTAAATCCTGATCCAGAGAAATCAGAAGGCTATACATTACACAGCACTAGTTGCAGAAAAGCTATGCAAGTTTGGTTTGTATTGGGAAGGAGGAAAACATGCTTTGCTCCCATGGAGGCTCAATCTTTCTCTCACTTCTCTTCAGCAAGCTTTACCATACCCTATCTATATCAGATGGGTCCTTTGGACCTATTACTGAATACACAAATTGGATTACAGTACAAATGTAAAGTTGGAAGTATTCCCCCTTCCCCATTATTATCAATTTTTCATAGATCTATTTTAATTTTTTTTCCTTTATTTGTCTGGCTCATATTTGCAAGGCGCAGTGAGAAGGACAGAAAGTAAAGGAGTGTGTCAATATTTGGCTTCCATTGAATTCCACATTCCTTTGAAAAGAATAGTCCGCCTGCGACTAAGCTGCATCCTGCTTGGCAAACAGAGACCCCCTCCTTTATCCTAAGCAAAATTGGATTCATATTTTGAACACTAAAATAATATGATGGGCCGAGTGAATTTTGGGGGATTTTGTTTAAAAAAAGTAAAGACAACAGCAAAAACATCATTTCCCCTTTGCTTTCTTTTATGTTCTTCTTTGTTCCTTTTTCAAAGCCATGAGAAAAGAGCTCCAAGATAAAGATCTAGACTTTTTAACAAATCCCTCTTCCATTTTTGTTGTTTTACATTCTTGCTATATTTTAGCAAATTAATTTATACCAAATAAATACTCAAAAACAGCTACAAAAGAGAGAGAGAGCTGACAGCCAAGAAATTCTTAATTCAGCTCTTTTCACACAAAATCATATTATAATACCCCAGGAATAACTAGATTTTATAATTCTTTCTTTGTTGCTTTTCAAATATTTGGACTCACTAATCAATGGGCAGCTCGTCTTCATAAACACAGTAAGTGGGAATTGCAGAAGGATATTGCAATGTCTCGATTTTGAAAAATAAAAAATATCTCCCATTCTTCACAGAATAATTTTTTTACAATGAAACATATTCTATTAAACAAAAAATGCAGGCTTATAAGGAGAAAAAAACATCCAACAATCCTAAACAGGTTTATTTAAAAATAAGGTTCTGTTGTGATCAATTCCTCTTATTCCCAAGTAGGTAAGAATAAAATCACAGCCTACAACAGAACATAATGATTTAGCTGCAAAATTTAAACACTACATTAAATCAAGATGGGGAATACCAGAAATTGCACATGGAATTTTTGTTATTAACTATGTTCTGGATAACAGTCTTACCTTCTTTATTTTTTAAATCAGATATATTTTTCTATACATTAAAATTTTGGCTTCATTGTTGCATTCAGAAATTAATTTATAAAATTCAAAATTCCAGAATTTCTTCCTAGAATAAATCTAGCATTTCAGTCAATTCATTTATCCCCATCCATCCCCAGTAAGATTTTTTCTCCTTCTTCAAGAAAGTCTCTTAAATTTAAGTAGATGCACACAAATACTTGTATCTGATTCCTAAATATCTTACTGTTCCAGTGCACAGTTGGGAGTAAGGTCAGTTGATACACAGCTGACTTACAGATAAAATCATTTAGACTTGAAGGTTTAAGGTCCAGTAATTTCAGAAGGACTTATCTCCAAATTAGTTTTGCACTTTTAAACAATGTTTTTGCTTGGATTGTGGATGAATCATGGATTGTGTAGCAATGCCAGATCTATTTAGGGGTAACTGAGATCTTTCTTCCCTGAGATAAGGTTTGGAACTGAAGAGATTATGCCTCTCTTGCAGTCATAGGGGTTTTCAACTCTCAGAAATGAAGATTCATTTTGGATTTGTGTTTGGTAAGCAGAGAAATCTTGGAAGACAAAGAGGTATATCACACATGAAATAATAAAGAAGAGCTATGTGCATAAGGGAAAGAAGTCACTGTTTTCTCTGGCAAAGGCAAAAGAATTCCTATTTTCTACATTTCACTTTGGAGATCAAATTGTTCATATGTATTTCGTTCAAATTTACACCTGGATTCAACTTATTATTTCCAGCAAGGCTGAAATAAACAGAACATTACCTTGGGCTACTAATGGCAGGGTTCTGTGAAAAAATGCAACAAATTTAAATAACTTTTTTTCTTCGTGCAAGGACAAATCATCTTTCCAAGATAATGGTTTTACCTAGAAAAATATTTCTACCTTTAAAATTTTTTTGCCATTTCTCCTCATCAGAAGATAAGTCTACAGTGGAGACCTTTCTTTCTTAATTCTGGTACTGGGGATAAAGTAGTCAGATTTGCTTTACTTAAGTTTTAATCAGGAAGTGAATGAAAGGGGGAGGGGAGTGATGCTTTGATGAGTTTAATGTGCTGTAGTTGAAAAGCTATTCCATTTCTCTTCCAAATTAAGGAAGAAAGTTGGGGGCTGGGAAGAAGCATACTTTTAAACTTTACCAATGGGGGAAGGAGAGAAGAGAAGGGTCTTTCACTTGGGAGAGGGGAGGGGCCTTGCTCATAAACTTTCTCATTCCCTTCAATGCCCCCCCACAGCTCTTCCAAATTTCACAGCATGGAACAAACCATTGCATGTTAAAAGAAAAAGAGACCAGATTTTTTCAAAACTGCCTGTATCTTTTTTTAATTACTGTTATTGCAGCTCCCTTAAGTATAAATGTGCAATATAAAGACAAATATTGTAACCATAACAAAGAACAAAAGTTAAATATCTATTATCAATTTTATTTCCAAGTCCTTTACTTTCTCTTACTATCACCATTTCTTTTTAGTCATTTATTTTGGCTTCCTATACATTGGAGGCCTGTTGTCAGTAAAATTTAAATGTCTGTATTTGAAAGGAGTGCAATTTATTCAAAGCTGCTGATAAGATGGGCTCTTTAAAATAAAGGCCACCACACCCCTTTACTAGTAAAGGTAAAGGAATGTCTGAAATTTCATGTGATGGAGGTTTTGAGGATTCTTTAAAAAAATTTGAGCCATTTGGAAGTCAAAGGTTCATTCTTCCCTTGAAAACATTTAGATTTTGTATATTCAGCCGCTTACTTCTAATAATTAAGTATATGATTGCACCTTTTCTATCAAAAAACATTTCTATTTATTTATTTCAACCAGTCTTACTTTGGGGCAAATGAGTTTAAAGATCACCAACTATTATCACCTGACTTGGAATTAAAGGCCACTGAAACCAAAAAGGTTATTTCCAAGTAAATATATTTAAGACTGCAAAACCATATTCCCTTTTCTTGACAGAATATATTCAATAGGTCCTTTCCCACACATACTTGTCTTTCCACAAAAGACAAATTGTTGCACATAAACCACTTTAAATCTTCCACCTAGAAGTCTTCTAAATTGTATCCCTGGAATTTCAGGCTGGGGGGCATGGGGATAGCATTGCCCCCCAGCTGCCAGGTCCAAAGCGGGTGCGTTTTGGAGAGGGCACACGAATCTTTGACACACAGGGATGATGCAGGACACAGATCACCATCGGAACCCACGACTAAGGCGGGCGTACATGGAAAAGTGCCCATCAAAGTAAATGGGTTCCTTACAGGCCCTGCACTGGTGCTGAGCAAGCGTTTACATGGCGGAGTGCCCCCCTTTGGGGTCTTCTTCCTCGAAATCTTAGGGGGCCTCCCCTTGGTCTGTTCAACTCGATTGCGCTTGGTGGTCTTTTCTGAGTCGCTGCCTCCTTTCAGTGATCTGTTGACCAGGCTGAGAAGGCCGGCTTTAGAAGCAGGGGAACACCCTTTGGCCTGGTCAGCTCTGCGAAAGCCTTTCCCATCCACATTGAACCCTTTGGCGTAGCACCACAGCTTCGACTGCCTGATAAGCCTGTCGAAATGGGCCCCTCTGCCCGACCCTTTCTCGGAGGTTTGCTGGACCGAGGCTTCTTCGCTGTTGCCCTGGTCACTGGCTCGGAGACCATTTGGAATGCTCCGGAAGGCGACCTCTTCGCCTTCCCGGAGACCCGACTCCGAGGCCTTCCCGACACGTCCCTTCTTTGGCTGCGGTCCTTCGCTGGGGCTTGTCGGACTGGCTGGGGAAACAGAAGAGCGTCTCTCCTCAGGCTTTATCCGAGCGTCCGCTCTCTCCTGATGAGACTCCTTGTACGTACCGATAGGAACCGGCCTGAAACTTTCCAAAGTGGAGGCGCGCAACCAAAAGAGCAAGTTCGGATCGGGGCGCAGGGCTTTGGACACGCCGGGGAGCGCTTGGGAAGATGCATTTGGGAGAGGGATGCGGGGAAGGGCGGCCTGTCTGTACCGCGTGCTTTGCACCGAATCACCACTGCAAAGGGAACTACTCTCTGACCCGGAGGAGCTGGCGTCTTCGCTGCTGCAAAAAGAGTCATCGTCCTCGTCCTCGTCCTCATCTTCCGAAGAATCGCTGGAACTTGCCGGACTTGACGCACCGCTGGAATCCGAATCGCCGGAATAGCCAGCCGATGTACCTTGCCTTTTGGGGCCGGCGATGGAGGCTGAGCGACCCTTCTTGGCCAGGCACACGCAGGTGGGGCGCTTGGGGCGCCCGACCTCGGGCTCGCTAGGCCGCTGACTGGTTCCGTGCGTCCTGACCGCCGAGTGTAGGAACTGCAGGTCCCCGGGGTAAGCGCTGAGGACGCCGGCCAGGAGGTGCCCATTACCGCTCCGGTTGTAGCTTTTGGAGAGCGGCACGGCTTTCTCGTAGCTCCTAGCGAACTGAGTTTCGAGGAGCGCTTGGCGTTTGGCGCAGTCAGCATCCAAGCTGGCATGAAAGGCGTCGTGGTCAGATCCGCCGTACTCCGGGAGCAACCGGGGCTGATCGAACAGCTCCTCGGCTGCCCTCCTCTTGACTTTCCTCTTCCTCTTTCTCCTCCTGGGCTTTAAGGCCTTGCAGGAGGTGCAAAGGGCCTCCAGGTCGGTCTTGGAGATTAGGGAACACTTGACGGCGCGCATTGGCACCGATTGGATGGCTTTGAGAGTGCGCAGCTCCTTCAGGTCGCACCGGCGACTCTGGATTTTGAGGCTTTCCATTTTTTTGCTCACGGCAGCCCGAGGGATGTCCTTAAAAAGATCGCTGAAGACTTGGGTCAGAGCAAACATCCTCGTGCCGTTAATCTGCAGGTAACCCAAATTAATGCCGTCGATTTCCTGATAACCAGCTTGGAAATCTCCATTGTAATCCATGGAAGCAGCAGCGGAAGCAGCAGCTGGAGCCATCCCGCAGGTCAGATACATGTTTAAAATAAAAATAAAAAGACTGGGAGGCCGCCAGCAGGGAGCTAGCAGGAAGGGTTTTTCTTCCAACCTCTCCCCATTTCCCATCAACCCCCCAAATCAACCACTCGTCGTTGAGTGAGAAATTTTCTTTTCAAATGCATCTCTTGAGGATCCAGAACTGCCTTTTCCTTTCCCAGCGCTTTCTTTCTCCTCTCTCTAAACATCCCCAGAGAAGGCCAAAGGAGAAAAATGTCTTCTCATTATTATTTTTCCTCCCACTCTTATCTTTTCTTCTTGGAAGCAAATCTTCCCAGGAGGAGCACCAAAAAAATTTATCTCCCCATCTCTTAATCATGCTCTTGTGCATTGCAGTTCAGTCTTTAAAAACAAGCGGACAGGCCTTTCAGCAAAGAATCATCCCTAAAATACAAAATAAAGGTTTTTAATCACCTCAGACATAAACCAAAATCCATGGCATGGCCATCTTTTTTTCCTGCTTCTTTCTTTAAGAGTCTTGAGTACAGTATATTATAGGAAACACCCCACTAAATAATTTTCTTTGGAGTGCAAGCTGATTGGGTACTTTAACCTAGTGATGTCACAAAACCCCAACATTTAACACACACCCCTGTGTTAAACCTACACCTATATACTATACACACACACACACACAAACTATACAAACACACCCAATTCATTTAAAAGTCAATATGACACCTTCCAACCTGAAAGGAGTTTCATATACTCCGTACCGATGCATGTTCATGGAAAAATGAAGGGAAATATTGTTATATGTGTATCTGAACAGGTGTGAGTCCATATATCCATTGCTTCTATTTCTGAAGCTTAATCTTTCTAATTTTATTTCTGAATTTCCATTAGGAAAAAATTGCGTTACATATTTTTGTAGAATGTATTTATTCTCTTTTCATTTTTAGATGAACTGAAGCATTTGCTCTCTGCAAAATCATTTATGATATGTTTACATAAATCTAATGGTCTGTTTTTTAAAACTGGGGGGTTTTTTGGAAAGGAATAAAAGGATAATTTTAAAAAATCTTTCATTTTGGGAATGATTTTTGCAGTAAAGAGGTGTTGATATTTTTATTAATTTCAGAATTTGCCCCCAGATCTTTTGCTCAAGGGTGGCATGAATTCATATTTCATTCATATAAGAGAAGCTTATGACATGAGCAAATTTCAAAAATGGCTCTTCATTAATTATAGCTTTTATTTAATATTTCAGGATTGGGGGAATCACCGTCCCACTAATATTCTGCTAACATGAATAGAAAACCAGCTCTCAGAATTATTTTGCTTTTCTGTTACATTTCACCACAGTTGTTGCTCTTATTATTTTACTAAGAAAATTACTGCATTTTATTACTTAGTTTGCATTCCTGCATTCAATATCCTTCAAGTAATCTTCCTTAAACTCTTGGATAAACTCTTGGATAAATATTCATAAGATTATGATGTTATACTAAAACATATTTAAAACAGTTCAGGAGGAAACTGAGCTATGCCTATCCTACTTGACATGAAATTAATGGAAGATGTGCAAAGATGTAAAATGTCAAGTTTTGTAAAATTTATGGACTGATTTTTATCTCTGTAGTCAAAATCCTGAGCTTGATACATAAGAGACTGATAAAAGTCTACATATGAAAAAGCCTGTGTGGAAATCAATTTAATTGATTTTGAATAAGAAAAACATTGATTTCTGATATTCCATTGAATGTGCTTTTGTATTTTAAACTGTTTTCGGATTCCATCCACACATAAAGACTGCCTAATTCATAGCTCATGTCAGGTATTTTACACATGATCACCTACCTTTTGCCCAAGTTGGTTTTTCTGTAGAAATATTCTACATAATGTTTTTATTCTTTTAGATATCTTCAGCATCTTAAGTAATTTCTTGTGTTTGGCAAGTCCTATGCAAGGTGTGCTCCTGTAAAACAAATTATGGAGAAAGCAATTGCCATTTTGTAGACTATATCCTTTAATCATTCACACCAGTAATACCTTGAAATTGGCTCTCAGAAATATTTTACAAAATCCATTTCCAGTTCATCATTTTAGCATAAGGGACTTTCCCACCAGATATGTAAAGGTTTGACACTGTTTATGAATGATCTCAGCTTTGATATATGTATGTGTTATAAATCTGGTTCAGTAAGTAGGGTGTCAAGAGCTATTGATAAACAGTTTTGGCATATGATTCCTATTTGCCTCTGTTAAGGCTACAGGTTGTTGAAATTAAGGGACGACAAGGAATCATAGCACAGTCTTAATTGAAGGAGAAATCCTAGTATCTTTACCTAAAAGTAAGTTTTATGTATTTTATTGGGCTTTACTGCTGAGTAGACTTGTATCCTCTTGCTGATTTCAGAGGAATTTATTTCTACCTAAATATGTTTTCATTATGAAGTCGAAACTGAAGGGATGTTGAAGCAATGTTTTGTTCCAGTGAAGGGGAGAATGTTTAGGTGACAGATGTAATTCATCCAATACACATTTAGAATTCAATGTACATTTAGAAATCCATTCCTACCCAGAAAAGAGCCATGGATCTTATCCCAAATGATTGTGGCAGATGGGTTGTCCAATCTATCTCAAGCCTGCACACTAGTTGCTCTGTATTTTGGAGTGTGACTGTAGAAACATGTAGCTCTCTGTTTCTCTAGCATTTGCCCTGGATAGAAGTCATAGGCCACAATGTAATAAGAGCTAAACATATTTTAAACACATTATACCTGTTTTATCAGGATGTTAACCTCCTGATGTATGGAAATACATGGAACAAAAAAAATTGCTGGATATGTGTTTTTGTTGTGCTTTTGTCTCACATCTGTTTTTTCTCCTTTTCAGTCATTTTTATTATTGTATTCCATCTTTTGTTGAAACATATTCTGGAGAAAATTAATTCTCCTCAGAAAATTAATTCTGGAGAAAATTAATTAATTAATTCTGAGTACAATGAGGTACTTAAGATAAAACATGATCTTAATGTTGTCATTTTTCCCTCTAAATTAATGCAAGCTAAGCTACAATCTAGTTGAAAGAAATACTGAACAATCCCATATTACAATGAAGGTACATAGCAGCATTTCTCGCCAAGGCATCCTAGCATTTATTCTTGATTTGGAAGAATATATCTTCTTTTTAAAAATAAAATTAGTGCTGTGGTAGTGCTGAAACAATCTTGAAGATATTAATATAACTTTATTTGATTTATACCTCAGCTTTCCATTCTAGTGAGTGGTATTCACTGATGTTGGTTTTAGCAGAACCACTGAGCTTTTTTAAATGCTTCTAGCTCTTCCTGATGCTATTTTGGAAATATATTTAACTATATGTAGTATTTAACTATATTTCTTCCATACTGTAACATTGTTCACATCAATATCTTCTCTCCATGGGTGACAATTTCCCTTGGGCTATTTTTATATAAAAAAAAACCCTATTTAATAAATAATCCTCTGAAGATTTGATAAGTTCAATGTTTGTTATTTAGAAACTAAATCTCAAAGAATCAAAATTGTTCTTTGATCCAGAGTATAAAACAAGATACAAGCATCAAACAGTATTAAAGAAAATGTAATAATAAATTTTATTGTTTGCAAAATATATAACAGTCTATTTTCTTTTGCAAACAAGATTTAAAATCTATTAAATTTATAAATATATAGCCTGACTTAGACATATTTGCTTCTTTTTTTTCTACTGAGTTCATTTAAAATTGTAATCCTATTAGTGCAATTCCATCTGTGTTGTCGTAGAAAAAATACTGAAATCATTAGGGCATACTCTAAGATAACTGTACATAAATTATAGCCTAAATTTTCTTAGTATAAAGGAATCTATTTATTGTTAATAATATTCAGGAGCTAACCAAATGGTAGTGAGAAAAACTGCAATTTTAAATATTAAAGCTTGGTATTATAACCCATAATTGAAATAATTTCTGCTAAGTGACAACTTTATGAATCATGCAAACAAACAAATAAATAGAAGTTTAAAATGACAGTCATAGAGTCCAGCATTTGCATGTACAGGATTTCTAATTGGTTATGTAAATAACCTTCCAATTAATGTTTCCATTGTTTCTAAGCACATCCAAAACCAGGGAAATCAGTAGAAGAAACCTTTATGTTGTGAGGAAAGCTGAGAAATTCAAATAGTTTTAATTTGTCTAAGAACCCTCTATCTCTTCCCAAAATAAAAATCCACACCTAAAATTTATACTGATCCTTTTGTATAATAGATAATTAGGTATAGATTCTGCTTTGTCTGTTGATTTGAATTGTGGTGGTGATGGCCGACTAAAATAAGACTTCCCCTGCTTTTTCTTCTTTTCCACACAGAGACGATGCTGGATGAGGGGAGGAGAAAAAATGAAGGGCCTCTCTTTTTAGAAGTGAGGAAAAGATCCCTGATACTTTTTGTTTTCCTGGGAAAATGGAGTTATAAGCTGCTCTAATTTTGCAAATTCCTAAAGAAGAATATTTTGGAGTGAAGCCGGTTTGCTTTCTGGGCACAATTCCTTTCCCAAGTCTCCTCTTCAAGGTAGCCTAAAATCTTGTATCATGTACCTGAATCTCCTGTCCACCTTGTTCTGCTTGCACAACACATCTTCCCAAGGGCTGTACTCATTATCCTCTCTAAGACTGCTTATGCCTACTTCAGCAATGAAAGATGTCCTATAATTTATAGCTGGGCAAATATGAAATATGTCTTGCTGGTTTAAGTTGTATATGCTTTTAAAAGGAAACAGCACACATTTCTCAGCAATCCCTGCTTTCTATCCACAAGACCATTTGGCCAAAGAATGTGTAGGGTTTTTTACAAAAAAATTGTTTTAGTGTATTAACTCAACATGGGTATAATTCTCTTGTTCTGGCATCACTTGATTGGAGATTGTGCTTTTTGTGTATTAAGAGAAGTGCCTACTTCCTGCAAAGTCAAAGAAGGCATGAAGTTGACAGAGCTGTGTGCTTAAACTTAAATCACATAGAAAGCAGGGGATGTTATGAGCAAGGTTGAATTCATAGCAGGAAGTGTTGAATTCTTCCTTTCCTGTTGCCCAGACTCTCTTTCCCATATTAAGTTCCAATAATAAAACTAAATCCAGCTAAACAAAATTTGCCTGAAGTTTCATAATGCAAGAAAATAAATGGGCGTATGGGGTTCACAAGCACCTCACTGTTGTATCTCTTGTTCTTAAAATTAAACTTCAATATTTTTTCTCTTTTTCTTGAATAAATCAGGGCTTAGGCATGGCTCATCCATCTGTTCTGGGCATATGAACAAGCCATTTAGAGAGCAATCTTCACATACCCTTTCTTAACATTTTCTATGTAAGATGCTTCAGATGTTTAACTTAACAATTTAATGAGTGAGAGCCTGACAAATATAATCTATGTACCTCTACAGTACTCTGTAGGGAGCTGGAATGAGTTGCATTCCTATGCTAAAATGTATTCTTGTATCCAGCCTTAATTTTCCTCTGCATTAAGTGAAGAAGCCCTTAGGTGCCATAGAGATCTATGGTGTGTATTGATAATTCACTATGAAACTCAATATTAATCTGAACATGATCCAGGTGTATGTTATTCCTTATATAACCATCACATGAAGCAATTGCTACAAAATAAGTACTCCAAATTTGCTGAACATTTAGGGAGGATCTCATGGGTAGATTGCTAAGAGTTCTCTCTCTCTGAATCATCTTTCTCAATTCAGATATATCAGACTAGAAACCCCACCAACTCCACATAGCAGTTGCAAAAAGTAATGCAATCTGGATTGGCCCTTAGAACAAATTTTAGTATTTTTTGGCCATATGCACACAAGAGAATCTATTTCACTTTATGTATGGATTTACAGCTATATTTAAAACATTGTTTTAAATACACTGTTTTAGACCCTTGTGGATGGAAACAATCCTGAATGAGTTCATTAGAATAGTTGCTGCAGATGATTAATTTTCCTAATAAAAGGGCCAAACCATTCATCTATGTAGATGTTCGAGCGGTATAGTATTTCATATGAAAACAGCTGGCTCACGTATGTTTGAAACTGTAAGAGCAGAATTGTGTTGTCATATTTTATCATGTGCATTTCCAAAATGTATGAACAGTGACCATTTTTACTTCAGTCTTAGTATGCTGCAAAGAAGGAAAAAGACCTTATGTACCAAAGTTGAGGATAATAATCCCACAAAAAATTTACACCAGGTGAAAATAACACAAGCTGTGTGCCCTTAAAGGCAGCCTTCTCCAACCTTGTGCCTTCAAGATGCTTGGTTTGGGATTAAGGATTTATAGTTCAAAACATCTGGAGGCTAGCAAGATGGAAAGGTTGTCCCAACTGTTCCTTGACCATGGAGGTTAAAAATTAATTCAAACTGTGAAAGTCTTGCTTTGATGGGTAATATTAAAGCCATGATATGACTTGAAAGTTAAACAGCTGAAAAAACAGCAGTTTATTCGGGTTTTTAAATTGTATTTTCTCAGTGTTTCACATATATTAATTTGTAATCTCTGCAAAGGCACCATATAAATTATCCATGTATTACAATTAGCCATTAGTGCCTTGCTTGAGGCCATGTAGCCACCTATTGGTGAGGTAAGAACTGAATCCGGGAAGTGCTTGCATAGTTTTGTACCTACAACTTTATGCTACATCTCGAAGGAAAAGAAGGAATCAAAATAGAAAATAAATTCCATATGTGAGTTAAAATAAAGGATTCTTGTGAGCGATTACTTTGGATTTTTAAAGACATGGGTTCAGATTCTTGAGCTGTGAATTGGCTTGAATATATTCAGAGTTCTTACAGCTCTTCTGATACGTAAAATAGATGAATCAGCAATTGATATTTTCAGAGTTTGTTTGAGAAAGAAAATAGATACAGAATATGAAAGTTGCATGGTGTAATCAACAGGGTTTAGGCTTTTTGATAAGCAAAGATTTGGAGGACAAATTCATTCTTGGCTATGAAACTCAAGAGTGATCCCGTGCTGATCACCAGCATAACTAATCTTACAAGGTTGTTGAGAAGATACAAAAAAAGAAAAGGATAGTTATCTGCTGCCTTGAACTCCTTGGAGTAAAGGTAGTGTATTAATATAATAAAGGCACACAGTTTTTCAGCTGTACAATAAAAGACAATAGCAGCAGGTATCAAATATGTTGGAAAAGAAACATTGGAATTAATTGGGTATTTATGTAGGTCAGATGATCATAAGGACAGAGCCAGCCAAAGTAATTTGTTGTCTAGAAAGTGTGAGCAAAATACTCTTTGCTCATGGGTGTCCCTGAAGACCTCTCTGCCAGTGGACTTTTCAGATGGTACCTGGAGAGGATTTGCGGCATTGGGGTTTGCTTTCCCCTCAGCCATACTGCTTGTCTTTTATGGCAATGCCTCTCAGGGTCTGTTTATCTGGTGAGGGTCATACCTGGAATCTTGAGACTGAAATTATATGCTATGTCTCAAAGACCAGTGTGATTTATTTCAAGTAAGTCTGCCTAGACTTGCATCACAAACAACTGTCTGTCAGCACACAAGTGAGTTAGAAACATTCCAACAATAAAAACAGCAGTGCTAGAATATAAAATGTACTTAACTAAGGGACACTAACACTTTAAATGTCATAGGTGAATAAAATTTTGGCTAGTGTTGAAAAGACCAGGAGATAGTTCTGAGGAACTTTTCTAGGAGACTTTTTTATGGCAGAGTTTCACCACTAAGCTCCTTAACTATTTAATGGAGGAATATCAGTTAGATAAAGTACAAATGGAGGAATAACATTTCAGGAAGCATGTCTGTTTAGGCCTTAAGGATGCTCATAGCAATAGATTGAATATCAATGCAATAGACAAAGTCCAGCTATATTAACAAAATACAAAAGAAGAAGAATCAATATCATGTCATTCAATTGCATATAAGCTCACTTGTTTCAATATGAAGCTTGCCTGAGTGCCTTTGCAAAGGAGGAACTAGCTTCTGCTGGCCTTTAAAAAAAAATAAAATGTCATTTTAAAGAATGGCCTGGATTTTGAAATCTGTAACAGTTTTCTAATCTTATAGAACTGGATGTGCAATTAGCTCATACTGAAGAAGAGATTCATTCAGTGAAATAAATAAGACTTTAGCTGGTCATGACTAGCTGAATTCCCACTGGACTGGATCCAACTTAGAATCTGAAGGTCACAAAGCATAAAATTATTTGATTTCATGAGAATCAAATGTTTTATCTCTCTTTCTCTCTTTGTGTGAATTTGTATGCACACATAAACATGATGGGTGTTATGCAACCTTATGTGTCTTTCAAAAAGTATCAAGAGTTTCTACCTCCCTGGATTCACAGGGGCAAAGTTTCTGACAATATTCCCATGGAATATTCCCGCCAGTGCATCTGATGGGAAGTATCAAAACGGGCTCTAGAAAAGGCCCATCTGTATTTGCTTAGTGATAAAATTGTATAAATACCCAGCAGTAAAGAGCTTGCAACAGTCTAATATTTGGCAACATAATTCAAGAGTACTAGTAATATCATTTTGACGATCAACGTCCCTGATTTTTTCATTTACTATTGATTTGGCCTTCAACTTTCCTCCTCCTATTTTCCCCACAACAACAACCCTATGAGGTGAGTTGCGTTGAGAGAGGGACTGGCCCAAAATCAGCAGCTGGTTTTCATGTCTAAGCTGGGTATCCTAGCATCTAAGTATCCTAGTTGATCTATTGTAGCAGAAGTACATCAAATGACAAACTTAAGGAAACAGGATATTCAAATCACCTTTATTGTGTGGAAGTCCAGATGAAGAAGAGTATCAGATCTCACTTCTAACAACCCAGTAATGTATAAATGAATCCCACTTGTTCATATGTCGTGGACAATACTTGCACTTATTTGTCTGCATGTTTTCTACTTCAGGTAATACACTGGTACCCAGAAGTTTTGGGTTTGTTTTGTTTGTTTTGCATAGAATGAGTATGGAAAAAATGTCTTAGATTAGGAATTTCTAATGCTGATACCAAAAGAAGACAAAGACATGTAAGAGAGATATCTTCACTGAAATCCTGATGGCAAGAAATTAAAAGCTAAACAATAAACTGTATTGCAGGATAATATGATCAAGCAAGATACTATAGTTTGAAATGCTAGTATTACCTCCAAAATGCTGTTCTAATGGATTTGAAGAATTTCAACATGAAAGAAGTTTCATGTGCCAAAAAAATATTCTTTTTAAAAAGGCTTATCTTAGGCAAGTGGCTTCACCAAGTGAACATATCTATGATGTTTTTGAATTTCCTTGTGTGAAGACTTTTGTATAAATACCCACAGGGTCATTTGCAGCATTATGCAAAATAACTCACCCTTCTCATTATTTTCCTACTACATCTGTCTCAGTTGTTCAACCTGCTTTATATTAGCTTAACTTTTCCATTTCAAACTATTTATTTTTAACCTTAAAAGAATTAATTCACTATAAAATAGAGATAGACAATCTCTCTCTCAGACTGAGATCTCCCTTCCTATCATCTTTTGGCTGGGCCAAGATAAAAACTAAATTTGATCTAATAAGTTAAAATGAAATTTTAAACCAAACCTAGGAAGCATTTACTTAATAGTTTAAAAAAAAAACAGTTGTAGTGGCCCTACAGAAGATTGCTTTCCTCTCTTTTTCAATAATAAAATTAGAAGTTTAAATCCAGTACAGACCGGGGAATGAGTCTATGAAATTCAATCAGTCTTTATTCCATATAAATGTGCAAGTAATTGGACTCTAAACCCAGATTTCAGGTGTAATTCTATGTTCATGATGGGACTTAATTCTGAACAGGTACAGTAAGTCTGTTAGAAAATTTCTTAAGCATAGAACAAATTAATGATCCACCCTAATATTTAATCCTGACATGGATAGTTTCTCCTATATTACTCCTAAGTGAACCAAATGTTTATTTAAATATATGTCTAAATAATCTTCAGTACATCTTCCTATTGCACTGTAGATGCCTTGAACAATACATAATTGGCCATATACAAAACAGTTCAATGTTCTAAGACACTGAATCAAGGCTATGGGATTGAAATGTACAGTATGACAGCAGACAAAATCAAAGCAATTCACTTTGCTTTTTTTTCCTTTAAGAAAGGATTATAACTTTAGACATATAGAGCAGTATGAAACTGATACTGAGTGATACTTTAAGATTGCATTCTAATTTTTTATTTATTTTAGAAGTCATTATTTTCAGGGCACTTGATAGTATATATTTGGTAGTGAAGACACTTGAATCCTGTTCCTGTGGAGGAATTTGGGAATGTGATCATTTAGCATAAAAAGAAAGCTTGATTCCAAAACGTGTGCTTGGCATTACCTTGTAAATCTTCATTTCATTCTAATCTTAGGACTGTTTCTGCCCTTTTATACCTGAAACAAAAAGTGAGGAGAAGAAATATGTCAAGCATTTTCAACATACCATTTTTACAATGGGAAGGTGGGGTGGGGAAAGCTTTCAGGATCAGGTAGAAACAAATGTTTTTTCTGCATCACTACAATTCATTATGGACTTGAAAAATATTCTATACTGAGTCCCTGAAGGGAATTAAAGTGAAAAACAATAAATAATTGTATTTCTATGCTATTGCTTTTTCCGTAACCAAATTGGTTTTCTGTTTCAGCAGAGATATATTTACAGAGGAGTCATAGCATACATATTAAAAAAAACGCAACTGCAACCTGCTTCTAATGTGTTTTCAACATTTTTCAAGGAATTTTGTTTTTATTCTTCTGTTTTTCCTATGGTTGCTCTGTAGGAATAGCTTTATTCTGCACCACCAATGCTGCCATGATTCTCTCCCTTTAAAAGAATGAATGTATACTTTCCCAAGGAAAAATATTCATGTATCAATCTTCAAGACAGGAGTAGGGAGAATTGTACCATTTTTCTGCCTTCTTTTGACATTTTCCATATTATACAGTGATTTATTTTTCTGCTTTTTTCAAAAAACTTTTTACAAAGAAAAATAATATTAATTTTTGTAAGAGAAGGCTTGCAAATTTGATATCAGATGAGAAGGAAATGGTTATGGGAGAAATCATCTAAAGCATACTATTTGAAGTGATTAAGAAGTAATTAGTATTCCTTATCTGAGTAATAAGAAAATTCTCACATCATTTTTAGAACTTTTTCCTGTCTATATTGTATTCACAAGAATCATTTGGATTACAAATACCAAGTTACTTCTGATTAAGCCTGTATAAGGTTACTGTATTAATGCACAGTCCTGTATTTATCAGAAGCAGAATTCTTTGGACTTTATTTCCAAATAAATGGCAGGTTTAAGACCTTAATTTTTGTTTTCTGTTTTAATGTTTCCTTAAAAATGGAATAGATGGTGTCTGTTCTGTTTAAAAGTAGGTTTCCTAATTTTTGTGTACTGCATTACACAATTCATTGTTTTAAAGGGATTTTACAACAGCATTTCCCAACCTGGTGCCTCCGGATATATTGGACTCAGAATTCTCAGTCCAACCCATCAAGAAGGTTCCAAGTTGTGGTGATATTTTTAGAAGACATTTTTAAAATAACTTCTAAAACAACTTGTAATATTAAAAAAAAACTTTTGGCATATATCTTATAATCATTTTCTCCCCCTTATGCTCTGGCAGAATTGCTGACAGTTCACTAGTACTTGCATACTGTGTTTGAAAAGATTATTGAAAACAAGAGATCTTAAGTTAATCATGATTTGTCCTATTAATTTTAATAGATCTTTTCTGTGCATGACTAAGCTTAGTTTTACCCTCATGAGAATGACAATCTTTTTGTATTCCTTCACATATGAGAAGGCATGCTTCTGGCTGATGAATGAACTTCTTACTCAGACATTAGTATTACTTGCAAAAATTGCCAATTTTCCTCATTGAAAATAATCAGCTTTCGTCTGGAAATACGGAACAGTGTTATATCCTAAACTATGTTTGATTGTCACAAGGAAAGTTTTTCACTCTGTAGTTTTCTTTTCCTGTATCTTTTCAGAATTGAATCTGTAGCTATTTCTCCCCAGTTAAATTACATTTGTGACTTGCTTTCTTTTTAATCTGTTTCTGTTCATCTGCATATTTTTGTGCCTAAAAGTATCACCCCTTTTTTAAAAATGTAATTAAATATATAAATATTCATTTAAGAATACTGCAGTTTACTTTCTTAGACAAAATAAGTAAACATTTTAAAAGGTAACTTGTGATATTTAGAAAATAATCTTTTCACTATGTAAGATATTGCTGAAGTGATTTTAAATTATGTATTTTTGTTAATAAAAAGTATTTTGTTTTGTTTTGTTTTGCAAAATGAGTGCTAGTTTGTTATGTACTGTGCCAAATTTCAGTGTAACATAACTGTATATTTATTAGTTTCTTATGGTTTTGCAGTTTTTTAAAAATAAAAATGTATATAAAAATCATGGTATCCATAGGTATGAAAATGAATCCTCAACATTTCAATGACAAGATATATTACAAAATGCAAATTTTGTATTTTTATAGGCCTTTATTAATTATATTAATTGATATTTTTACATCTCTGCAAATGTATAGGACTTGTAAGCAATAAACAATATAAATATTATAGATGTATTATTTCTAAATACTATTGCTTCAATAGATGCTGAAGTATCTCTTAAGACACAGACATATATTATTAGCAGGATATTTTGAACATTCTCTTTAAAAGTTTTTAAATTGTTATAAGAACTAAAGTATATTTGCTGGGATGGAACTTCATCTTGTCACATTCTGCTAACTATTGACTTGCTTCTTTTCTCTTTCTTTCCTTTTCTTTCTTTCCCTAGTATTTCTCATGCCATTGTTTTGATTGACAAGCCTGTTAATAGCTTGAATGGATTCTTCTATTTCTCTATTTTCTTTAAGTGCCTTGCATAGAATTTAAGGATGATCTGTTGCCTATTGACCTGGGATGGCTATACATTGACCCTCATGACCTTTGTAGTGACCCTTTGACCTACCCAGAACATTTGAGCTGAGCTTAGTCCAGTTTCAGTTGGGCAAAGGATGAAGTTACTGACTTAGAGAAAGCAAAGAAAGAAGAAAAGGGAGAAAGCAAAAAAGGAGTTTGCAGAATGGGTGGGGCAAAAATGGAGGGAAAAGAAGTTTCTAATTGGTAGTCTTGTGTCATTTGGACATTTTAAAAATATCCTTGGTCTTCTGCCTGGAGCATTTAAAAACATCTCTCTGGACTCCTGTGACCAACTGCACCAGATAGTTAAAGAATGTTGTGGACAAGCTGGGAATGGGTCAGCCAAGAACTTCACAATACAGCAAGAATCCAAAAGGTAAGTCAAGACAGAAAAGTTACTGAACATGATTCAACTCACACTCATTTGTTTAGTTTAACATTGACTGACAGTAACTCTCTAGGATTTCAAACAGGAAAAGAGAGATGCTACAGTATGAATATAAAACAAATAATCCAAGGACTGTGATGATTATGAAGAACCCAGCTGAGGAAAGAAAGATTTTATTTATTTATTCAAAATGCAAACAAATATGTATTTAAAGAAGAGACAATTCAAATTGGAAAGCTGTAAAGTAGACTAAAATAGTGCAGAGGGAAAGTATCTATGAGAATTCCCAAACTTTTTAAGGCAAGAGCAGGCTACTTGGCAAGTCCTGTGGCCTTTTGCTCCTTTTTTGCAGTGCTAGAAATTGTTCTTACCTATTTATTTAACCCTCTCAAATCCTAAAAAAGTTTCATCCAAGGGGAGGAGGGAATTCTAGGCTCTCTCCCTCGACTTAACATTAATTTATCACTACGATTCTCTACATAGTCTTCAGATCCTCCTTTATCGTTTTTAAAAAGTGTTGCCTTAAACTACAAAGAGATTGCCCAGCTATTTAGTAAGGCATCTCACTAGGAATGTTGAAGGACTTTAACTTTCTGTAGAGCATCTGCTTTACCTGTAGAAAATCCCAAGCACATGTGCAAAATGTCTGAGACAGAATTCTAGGCAAAATCTTGGATCAGGCAAAAATAAAGCTTTATCAAGTCTCATTCAAATCTTGGTGACCATATGGGCACCCTGTGTCATTTTTTATTAACAGTACAGAAGTGGTTTGCCACTGCCCTCTTCTGGAATGCTTTTTAAACTTTTCATTCTAGCCTACAGCCCAAGGATCTCCACTGATTTCTCACCTATGTACAAAGCAGGTCCAATACTTCTTAGCGCTTTTGAGATGAACAAAATGCTGCCACTTGCTGTGTCTGAATAGTTGTCTCCAATCTAATGATGAACTGAATCAACAATGTGACTACTGCAGTTTCTTATATCATTTTGATATCTAACAACTGGCTGCTAGAGCCTTGCCTCTCCCCCCCCCTTTAGCAAGAGAGCCCCTATTTAAGTGGAAATCTGCCAGAGTATGGTTTGCAGTGCATTTCCAAGATGATCAGTGCAGGAGCAAAGGCTGCTGAGATTTGCAGATACGCATGGGCAGACACAGTTTTATTCCATCATTTTTCCTCTTTCTGCCCTTTAGTAGCTTACAGCAATTTAAAAACTACTGGCAATCTTAAAAGTCAACAACAATTTCTAAAATTGCTTTGCCTTTTGCTTTGCCTACCCTAAATATAGCATGATGTATCTTAAATAATGCACTTTTATAAAGCTGGGGAATTGAAAGTAGCCAACTGAAGAGAGGCAGTATGGGTAGCACTGAGCTTTTTTCCTTAGTTTGTCTAGCACTCATTTATAGGATTTGCTGTACTGTACATGACTTGCTTAAGATTTTGCATTCCTGCTTCTATGGGACACAATTTCATGTTTATTAATAGCATCATAAAATCTATTTATAAAACATAACCTTCAATCTGGTGAGTTTCCCCATTCCCCTGATCCACAGCGAAAGGATTTGCTAATGGGCAAATCTCCAGTATGTTCCTTGGCTTATTTATAGAGCACATTTTACCCTGTTCTTCAGCCCAGGAGACTCCCAAAACGAGTAACAGGAAAACATAAAATGGCCCCTTAACTATCATATTGGGATTAAAAGTACAAATTGAAAGTATTTTAAAAAAATGCCAACCATCTCCAACTGGATTTCTTCTGAATATTTTGATAGTCTGTTGGAGAACACCAGATTGGAGGAAGCTGACATAGAGATTAACTTCATAAAGTTCACTGCATAAGGAAAGAACAGAAGAAGCTGCCCATCAAGATATGGTGGATGTAAATAAGGAATGTAAGCAAATGCTAGTATATATGTACTTGAAATATATTGAATAATCCCAAACACAATCCATAGAACATCACAATGTGAAATAATTGCTAGAATCTGAAAAGTAGAATTGAATGGCATATTATAGAGAGACTAACAAAGGTGTATTATAATTTACATCTTCCTTTGAGAATCTTTTGTTTACATTTTTGCTGCAGCTGAGGTCTATTTATTCCTTATTATATTTCCCAAATTATCCTTTTAAATCTGACTCAACTAAAATGTTCATTCAGCTCTTCATTCTATCTTGCATATCATTTGTCACATTATACCAAGAGTGCATT
>JANHZU010005718.1:308774-320659 GCA_032468055.1 Acrochordus granulatus | reverse complement strand
TTTAATTAAAATTCTCTCGTTCATGTTTCTCTCTGCCATAATTTCATTTTGGAGCACATATGTGTTTGCCACAACTGCACTGATGCCAAGACATATCTTTATGTTCATGATCTTTATCTCGTCCAATGCCCTCCAGGAACATATTGGCCTAATCTACTTTACCAAATTCTCAGCTAACACATAAATCAAAGTGAAGCTGAGAGTTCAGTCAGTTATTTGTTTACAAAAGTTTACTTTGACATTTTGATTGGTGTGTCTCTAAGTTTCCCTATTCTTCCCTGTGATTCAGTACAGCTACCTCAGTTTTTGTTTGGTTTGGAATATCTATACATCTGTTCTCTTTTCTGAATGGCTATTCGCCAGATTTTATATAATTTTGAATTGTGTCCATTAATTACAGTTTGCTGTTTTATCGCGCGGGATAAATATACATTATGTTATAGCCTATGGGTTTGCAATTGTAAATTTTAACTGACTGATATAAACTAGGGAGGCTTCGAAGCCCACACGCGCTCTTTTCTCCTCCCCTCCCCCGTTAAGATTTGTTTATTCGCCGCATCGGCCCAAAGGTGGCGCTGATGACGTTTTTATCTGTCAATTGTTAGATAATAGGCTTTTAAGCGAGTGCAATATTCCTCCTCCTTTTTTCCTCTTTTCTTCTTTTTTTCCTCGTCCCACCGCCCCATACTGGACAATAAGAGAGGAAAAAAGAGGGAGAGGGAGAGAGAAAAGAAAGGGGAAAAAGCGTTCCTGTTCACTTTAGATGCTAACTCCGTCCCCCCCCCACCTTGAGGAAGGCGAAAAAGGAAACAAATAGCAGCCCCCCTTCAGCATGCTCACAGAAAAGCGGGGTGCGGATGGCGGGGGGGTGTAGAGAGAAAAAGGCAGCAGTGAAACAGAAGAAAGCCCCCCGCCGCCCCGTCCAGCGCGCCCCGGCTGCTCCCGAACCCAAGCCTTAAGAGCCATGATTGCTGCGCTGTCGGCTGCAAACAGCCAGGGCGACGTTGTGTGCGTGTGTGCGCGCGTGAGCGTCGGCTGTCGGTGAGTGTGTCGGTGTGCCTGGGGACCAGCCACCGCGTCTGCCCGAGCTCAGCGCCAGAGATGCCGCCAAGCTCTCCTTTGGAAGTAACAATGTGGTATTTTCGCCTGGTGGGGAGGCGTCCGAGCCTTCTGCCTCCTTCGCCGTCATAGCGGATTGTGCGGGGGGCATATCTTTTACATATCAAGGCGGGTCGGGGGAGGAGAGAAGGCCTGAGATCAAGAAGAGGAAGAAAAGGACGAGGAGTAAATGCGTGCTTGGAAACAGCCGTGCCAGCAGTAACACAACAAGGGGTGGGGGTGGGAAATCAGCAAAAAAGAAACTTATGGAAGAATGAAGGAGATTGTGGGCGGCTGCTGCGTCTGTTCCGACGAACGCGGCTGGGCAGAAAACCCTCTGGTCTACTGTGATGGGCACGGCTGTAACGTGGCGGTGCATCAAGGTAAGACCCCCACCTTGCCTTTCCTCCTCGCGGATACCTTGGCCAGCCCCCTCCCTCCTTCCCCGCCTCGCCTTCCAACTCTCCGGACGCCTGCCAGAAGTGGCTTGGCAGACCTGGGAAGAAACCGTGGGGCTTAACCGAGACCACCCCCTCCAGCACCGATTTGCCTCCCTGAAACCTTCGCAAGCTTTCAGTAAAATAAAAAAGCGGCGGGATTGGTTTTCGACATGGAGGAAGAAGAGTTGGAGGCGGGCTAAAACGTACCTCATCACCGCCGCCTCCGCCACCATCATCATCATCATTGTTATTGTTGTTCTTGCTACCACGCATTGAAGGAATTCTGGCGCCTTTTGTTCTCCGGGGTTACCCTTGACAGGGGAGAGGGAGATGAATGCAACGCTTTGCAAAAAAGAAAAAGGGGGGAAAGGGTTTGAGGAAGAGGGGTGGACGTGTGTGTCTATGTGTGTTGGCGAGGAAAAGCACGGTCGTAGCTTTTCCTTCTCCGTTGGAGTACGCGTGTGTCCAAGTGCATACGCACGTAGTTGTTGCTTTGCTTTGTTTTGCTTTTCTGTTCATTAATTTTTAATTGCACCACCATATAAAGGGGGTGGAGGTGGGGATACATCTGAATGCCAGCAGTCTCAGAAAGGCTAGAGTGGATGGAAGGATCCGTTGGTTGTGGTGGATGTTGTAAAAACTATATTATTTGACGTAGATTGAGAATGGCAGTGACCTCTGACTGTCTCTCTCAGCTTCCTTCCGGATTAGCTGAGCTTCTATTATTAGCTGCCCTGTAACATTGGGGATTCTTTATTATTTTAACGTTGTGAGTGGGAAGGGGAGACTTTCTGGCCTGAAATTCTGAGGTAAGTGAAGCAAACCAGGTCTCCAGAACCAATGTGGGAACATACTTCTTTGCAAAACCTGTGTAAAAATGCTGAAGTGTGTGTATGTGTGTGTGTGAGAGAGAGAGAGAATGTGTGTGTATGTGGGGGTGGAGGAACACTCTTACCACTTTCTAGTTATAGAAACCATAGTAGATAATTAATCCTGGAAGTATAAGGGTGTGGTGGAAACACCTCAGTTACACCTGCCTGAGGTATCTATGTTTATTGATGTCGCCTTATATCTGAGCTGCTTAAAGGAGAATAAACAGAGTTTAGGATTATTTGCTACAATGAAGAGTCATCTGGAAACAAGAAGTCTTCACTTGGCCCTATACTGTAGTTGTGGCAAGCCAGCTGTTCTGGGACATTCAGCCTTTGACTTCCTTAGCAGAATAACTGGGGCTTCCCAACTCCCTAGATGCCAAACTTTATCTATGAAAGCTGAAATTTGACTTCTGTGGATATTCTCTGTGCCCACAGTTGCCTTCACATGGCAGAACGTATTGTTTAGACAAATTTTTGAGGTTTAATGGAAGTTATTAGGAGAGCTGCCCAAACAGAATTCATTTCCTTTTTTCTTTCCTTTAAGTCATTTAATAAAGTAAATTTGTATTACTTGGTTTTATAGCTGACAGCTTTAAAAAAAAGGAAATAGCTATCTATCACAGCAGATGGCAGTAACTAATCATCTTTGGCTGATTTTGGAAAAAAAAAACAAGCTGTTGTTTGGATCAGGTATGAAGTTAGTTGGAAGACCACCAAAACATCCCAGGGTTGAAGACTAAATGGGAAAATTGAAAAAAAAAACACTTATCACATTTGCCACCACTAAAATAGTCAGAGCCTTCTAACTGCCTCAACTTCTGCTTCTCTGCATTTTGTCCGTGTGCTGATTTTCGAAAATGATCAGTGGTCAAAAACCAGTTCATAGAAATGTATAAATGACAATACAAGTGGAAATACAGTACAATTCAGAAAACTGACCAAAGCGAACAGGACTCGAGTATAATTACTGACTTAAAGTCTCACACAAGCAGCATAACTAAGAAAGTATGAATTGGAAACCAATAGTTAATATCTAAGCATGGGCTTTTTAAAAAGATCTACTATTTTTTAGTCTTCCAATGCTGAAGAGATTTCTGTTGAAGAAGATTGTTGACCAGTAGTTTTGTGCTAAGTATTGCTATAATGGCATGGGGTACTTAATATTTAATTTTGAATTCATGTGTTTAAAACACTTGCCAAAAAATGTGATCTCCTGAGCTTTTAAAAGCAAAAATGTAGGGGTGTATGTTTAATCTGGCATTTCCCACACTTTCCAAATATTTATGTAGTAGTCCTCAACTTCAGAAAGTTTTACGTTTACTGATCTAGATATACAAATGAATCACACTTTATTCAAATTATATATTTCATAACTTAAGTTTACATGTATTATTAAGTTTACAACTGATCATTTTCTCATGTAGTTTCCACAATGAAGTTTGAAATTCTTATTTGAAATTAAGTCTATTTTGGTAGCGTAGATGCTATCTCCTGAATATCCAGCACATAAAAATAATTATGTATATAAGCAAATGAAGGAGAACTTTTTTGCAGAAAAGAAAACACAGGTCAGCATCAGTTGAGGGAAGAAGAGAAGCATCTGTAAGGAAGGCAAAAACGTCAAGTTGTGGTTGCAACAGCATGACAGAAGCTCTGCTCCTATTTATATGTGCATCAACAAAAATGTATATACAAAGGGAATGGGATATGAGTCATACTGTTTTACTATCGTCTTGACTTTTGTCAACTACTTCAATGCTACTGGTTACCTGACTCCTTACCTGTGTTAGTGAGAGCAGTTGCATCAAGATGTAAAGTTAAGCTATAAAGACATCCACAATGCTTAACAGTTTGTAAAACAAAATGTTGATTAACTAACGGGGGAAAAAAGCATTCCTCTTTCACCAAATGTGTTTATTCAGTGCATCACCCTAAGTAGCAAGGTGCATTACTGTGCTGGTTTTGCAGGAAAAGTTTTCTTTTGTCTCTGGATATACAAAAAACAATTTGGTTAGCATAGGAAAGATGCTACTGCTTGTTCTCTCTTGCTTGGAATGCTTAAGTAGCATCTTGTTAAATTTATGATGGTTGATCACTTCCTTTGCACACAGCTTCTCAGATTCAGATTTCTACATTTTCTGATTCATCTACTCGATGTACAGTAAGACAGAGTGCATATCTTTTTCTGAATTGGAGCTGCATTTACTCTTTGAAAAGTAGATATGGGGTCATATATATAAGGTGATACCAGATCAAAAGTTGAAATTTATTTAATTTCATGTTAATTTTAATTTCTTACGAAATTGATTTAATTTCATAAGAAAATGTCAGTCTTCTCTGGTCATATTCTTTATAGATTGCCTCTTCCACCCAAATTATAATTTGATAATCACTTGTAGAAATCTTTGTGGTCACCTGGGACATTGAGTGGCCACATGCTGCTTGGGGACCTCATTCTGTACACCTCTATTCTATTGATGGAGTTTATGATCAGTGGTCAGCCTGTATTTAATACAGCTTCTTTTCTAGAATTTGGCTGGCCAAACAATTCTGATGGGATGGCCAAGTTTTTAAGGTCTATATCCATGCCAGTTATCATAGCTGTTATTATTTATGCATTTCAAAACCAAAACAGTACAATATGCAAATACAAAATACAAATATAAAATGTAACTTAAAACTTAATGGATTATACAAAAAAGTAAAATGAATACATTTTTAATAATGATTTCCTTTCTTTCTCAATAGCTGCCAATTTTGTTGTGATTATCTAATCAGTTTGCTAAGTACTCTGCTTCTGGATTATCTAAAGAATTGTGCACTGGAAGCAGTAAAAAAATCTAAAGAAATATCACAACCCTAAACATGACAGCTTAATTTGGTATTAGGGCAGATAGTTTCCAGAAGATTCCTCCATTCATTTATCTAATCCCCTTTAAAGAACCAGTTCCAAGATAAACTGCAACTCTTATGGATTGGAAATAAGGTTTTTCATTGGTTAATGAAAGATCTAGGTTAGAGATGAAAAAGGGAGGTAGGTATGGGGACTGAGGAGGGATGCTTGGGCATTATAGTTCCAAATGCAGTTCAGTATAACTCAAAAGTAAGATCAGCAAGCCAAAAGCCATAATTTTACATAAATACAATGGGGGTCTAAATTAAATTTACCAGGAAAAGAATCTTAAGATAATAAAAAAATTAACTCAGTAACTGTTGTGAAAAAAAATGAAAACCATTTTGATGATTGTTAGAAAGGAAATTGAACCCAGAACTTACAATATTATAATACTTTTATCCAAATTCATAGTACAATCACACATAGAATACTAGAATACTTTTGTTACACCCTCCAGAACAATAGTTTTGAGCAGAAATTATGTCAAAAGGGTCATCAGATTCATGAAAGGGTGGAACAAAGCACCTAAGCTTTCTTGCTCTAGAGACCAAATCATTAGGTGCGTGAATATTGGCAGGTAAAGCTACGCAAAGAGAAAAGGGAGGAAAGGGGAATTAGCGAGATTGGAAGGAAATTTAATTTATCTAAAAAAAAGGATAGCTAGCTTCAAGCTTAAATGTAGGTATAAAGTCATCAGTTACTTCATCTATGCTAATATTGATAAAAAAAATCTTTGCATTAATAAGCCAATAAAACTGTGTAAAAATATAATCTCCTTTGAATTGGGTTTTTAATTGGTAACTTCATAGCAATATATTGATTTAGGATATAGGAGACAGAAATTTGCAGCCAGACTATATAACTTTTGATGTAATTGAAACAGATCTTCCTCCCTCCCTCCCTCCTGTTGCAAATTTAACCCAACTTCTTCCAAGGTGCTGGTTCATTTAGAAATAATTCTATCAATGCAAAATACCTCATAATGAGGGAGACAGAACTATGTATGTCTGCTTAGTCTCTAGGCAGAGTGCCCATGGATGGGCAACTATAAATTTTTGCTGCTCTTGTACCTTTTAAGATTCTGTCTCTTTAAACTGGAATGAGACCAGACAACCCTCAAACAGAGGCTGCTCTCTACAAAGTAGGACACTTGGCTAGCCCATCAGAATTCCTGTCCTCACTCTTCACAATCGTTATCTTTTTGCTGCTGCTATCTTCTTGATTTTTTTTTAAAAGAATGAACTGAGATTTTCCAGCCCTGAAAATTAGATGCGGGCCAATGTCTGTTCTTTGTATACCTCCTGTTGTAATGCAGGGATTCCACAAATCTTTCCTTTCCTCTCTTACATCTAATGTGGGCACATCAGACAGCTACTTGACAGGAGTTGAGTCCATACCCTTCTTTCAAGTTCACTCTTCTTTAAAGGAAGCAATTCACAATATTTGCTTTTATTTGTTGAATAGGAGAAAGTTAAAACAGACTCGGTTTGGAAGTGCAGGAGTTTTATGTGCTGGATGAATATTTTAGTATTTTGAGAACAGTAAGGTGGTTATTGGCAGGTGTTAGTCACCTGTGCTTTGGGCCTACATTGGATACCAGTAGGTTCCAGTTACGATTCAAAGTATTACTTTTATCTCAAGAGCCCTGTATGGTATGGCACCCAGGTACTGGCAGGATCACCTTCTTCTACCTATATCAGTTGATCCAGTATGTTCTTCCCAGATAACAGAAGGAGACATTTTAGGTCATATTTGCTGCCTTGTGTTAACTCTATAAAGGAGGGATAAAAATTTAATAATATCCCACTTTCACAAAAGAAAGGGAACCAAAACCAGGAGGCACTGTTATCAGTCACTACTCCAGCTTTGTGAAATACCCCCTCTTACTTCCTTACAACTTAATTCATGCCTTCTAGCATTCTGGAAACTATAAAAATGGAATTTTCCAAAAAGCACTTGATCAAATATTATTTCACTTTGAACTGATCAGATTGATTTGTTGTTATTATTACTATACTTGACTTAGTTACGATTTTTAAATTTATTTTATTATCATTATGATTATAATTTACCTTTGTGTTATTAATACTTTAGTTGGATGTCTTTATTTCTATACCACTTTTATTATTTTTACATATAACTCAAGGTGGCAAACATATCCAACACAACTTCTTCCTCCTATATTCTCCACAACAACAACTCTGTGGGGTGGGGTGGGCTGAAATAGCATGATTGGCCCAAGGTCACCCATCTGGCTTTCGTGGCTAAGGTGGGACTAGATCTCATGACCTCCTGGTTTCTAGCCTGATGCTTTAACTACTAGACCAAATGGGCTTAATTATTTGTTGTTTTATAATTATATAAATTTAACTACTAGACCAAATGGGCTTAATTATTTGTTGTTTTATAATTATACTTACTGAAAGTGTTTTTAAATTTTAAGGAAGGATTTTTTAAATTGTTTTATATATTGACCTATCATTAATTCAAGCATTGGTTAAAAGGTAGGTGATTAATAAACAATTTGTGGACCCATTACTTGTAGCTCTTCAGTGTAGAGCAAGCATCAATTACTCCTATTAATATAAACTGGGATGGGGCTGGAATGGGATGAAATTGGAACTCTACCTAACCATTAGGTGGAAATGCCTTATCAGTTTTTCTTCTTCGGAATCCTGTTTTGCCTGACAGTCTGTTTTTGAAAGTTTACCAAATGGTAAACTTGCAATGGTCAAGATGATTTTCTTCATCTTAGCTAGCTTTTTGGACTAGTGGACATATGTGTAGTTTTGAGAGTAAATTGTGAGTATTGCCATAAAATGGCTTCAATGGAAAGGAAATCTGCCTGTTTGTAAAATGGCAGCTAAAAGTTGGTTTATACTTCTCCAAAAGTGTATATAGGCATTGATGCATACATATATAGTGCAGGGTTTTTTGGGTAAATGGAGGATGCAGATGATCAAATGCACATACCTCCCAAATGTCAACTGCGCGTTGTGTGAAGGTGCATGTCCTGCATGCCAATTGATCAATGCCAGCTAGGAGGCAGGTAGAAGGCAACTTTGTTGTCTGAGCACCCCACAGCCAGAACATTCACGTTTGCAGGAGTATGAATGGGACAGCTATGCAACCGTCTCCAAAAGACAGACGTGTATGTCACATACGCATAGTTGTGGAGAAGTATAATCTAGACTTAAGTAGCTAAAACACCCATTTACCAGAAGTCAAATTGATGGAGCTGTTCCACAGTATTATTTTAAATTTCTCTGATGTATTATAGCACTACAGTCAAGATCTAGTTATCTTGATCTTTCTTGGAAGGCAATTGATCACACTTTCAAGTAAGGTGCTTTTGTTTTTCTCTTTTGTCTTTATTTTCTAAAGAGGAAATCTTTAAATAAATGTGTGGTTTGAAAGTGGAGTTTAGTTTTTCTGCATGCCAATTTCTCATCTATTTTAATTAAAAAAATTACGTAGGGAACCTACATGATACCAAGCAAAATGCAGTCTAAGATTGTATGACTACACCATCCTGTCTATTCTTTGTAGTCTTGAGTAAACCTGATATTTTTTATTATGCATGTTTTATCCTATGGACTCATGGCAGGCATCTTTTAACCAGTGCCTGAATTAATGACAGGTCAATATATTTGCATTTCAGTATGCAAAGAAAGAATAAGGTAACTTAGAAATCTACAGAAGTTATCATTCATTATAATAAAAGATATCTTTAATACTTCTTTTTTTTTCTGGAAAAAAGGAATATGTCTCCTTTGGAAATATACTAGATCCAAAATCACACAAAATATGTGATCCTAAAGTTTGATTTGAAGGACCTATCAAACTAGTCAATGAGACTTTTAGTTAGTCTGTTTTATCATATTTCTACTGCTACAATCTAAAACAAAACTTACAGCAGTTTACAGCAAAATAAAAGAGACATAATACAAATACCCAAATGCTTAAAATATTAAATTAGCAACAATTAAGGGGCAGTATATCTTAAATACTCCCCTGAAAAATTTCGTCTTCGACGTTTTTCAGAAGGCAAGCAGCATCAGGATTTAAGAAACTTCCAATGGATGACCATTCCAGAGAAACAGTCATACAGTGGAAAAACAATACTTTGGGGTTTCAACCTTTTTGACCTCCTCAAAATGGAGAATAATCAACTGTTTCTCCCAGCAGAATAAAATTGGTCAGGCCAACTCTTATGAACGGATGTGTTACCATATAGATAGTCCTTGACTTATGACTGGTCACTTAACAACCTTTCAAAGCTATAATGGACTCCCCCAAAATCTACTTATGACTGATTTGTGAAGTTACAATACCTGCAAACTTCCTGCAGTCATGTAATCACATTTTGGGCGCTTGGCAACCAGCTCAGCTTTATGGCCATTTGCAGTGTTCTGTAGTCATGTGACTGCAATTTTTGAGACTTTTTTTGGTTCCCAGAATTTACTTCTGGTTTCTGACAAAGACCATCAATTGGAGAAAATGTATTCACTTAACAACTTGCTTACATTTTGCTTAAGTGACCATGGCATTCTCTTAACTGTGGCATTTGCTTCATGTCACAAAAATATTAAAAAATTGTGTCCAGTCATGTGATGCCTCATCTTATAAATGCAATGGCTTATGATCATAATTCCGGTTATGGACATAAGTCAGTGTACCTACAAGAAACTTGAAGGGCTTTATGTATTAAAATTTGCATTTTAAAGTGCATTCAGGAACTAATAGGTAGCCAATACAAGATCTGCAACATAGGTACAGTATGATCCCACCAACTGGTCTTGGTGAGAACCTGGCCCACTGTATTTTCCACCAGTTGGAAGTCTTTACAGACAACCCATACAGAACATGTTACAACAGTCTGAACAAATGGTGATGAGGCCATGAGTCACTGAAGCAAGTTCCTCACATCCCAGGTAAAATCACAACTGGGGCATTAGCTGGAGCTGAGCAAAGGTCTTCCTGGCCATTTCTTGCCGATCCAGTAGGAGCCCCAATCCAGGAGAACTTTCTCTTTTAGTAGTACAAATCTGTCTAGAGTTACCACTGAAACTATAGAGAGAAACCCTAAATACCATCTTGCTAGGATTCAGTTTTAACTTATTCTTTCCCATCAAGGCCCCCACAGTCTCCAGGACAAGACTTTGACAGTATCTTCAGTGCAACATGGAGCTGTGATATAAAGCTGGGTATCATCAGCCTACTGATGATAACGTAGCTCAAACACCAACTAACTTCCCATAGTGGCTGCATATAGAGAACTGACCTCTGTGATATCCCTGCAGTTACTAGGGAGCCACTACTATGCCAATATCTTTGATATTCTAATATATCTCTTCCACAGCCAGTGTAGTGTAGTAGGACAAGACTTGTCTACAGAATTTCATTGAGTGATCTTGGGATAATAGTTTTTTGTTAGCTTAATCTGTTTCATGTGATATTGTGTAGAGAGGAGAGAAAGAAGGAAGAAACAACAATATCTCAATCAACTCTTTGAAGAAAGGTTGAGATAAAAACATACAAATAGGGCTGCCCTATATATGTCCATGCAGAAGTAAATTTTACCCTTTTCAGAGAACATATTCCCAGAAAAATGATGGCCTCAGCTGTGCTACAACTGGCTTATGCTCAGGTTTCTGGAAGTTGTTAAAATATCTGGAGGGACTTCTTTCTAGAAAACTGATGTGACTGCAATCTTACTTTTTAGAGTCACATCTTCCTAGAATTTGTTCCTTGTAAATTAAAGCTCTTACTCCCTTTGGGATCTTTATGTTGTACATATAGGATGCTAGAATTATTTATATATGCATATTCTTGTGGGTATATTTATAGTTTTTTACCAGTTTTCCCTTTTATGGTAAAACAACTGTCAATGCAAATAGTAACAAAGGGAGGGGTGGAGAAAGGAAGTAAGAAGGGAATATGATATTTGAAGAAGAAATATTAATGACAGATCTTATTGGATTTCAATTTAAATTATACATTTTAAAGTAAAGTTAAGCAAAGTTGGAAACCCTGAGCTGGGCAGTTATCCAAAATAACAAAATAGCCAGGATTTTCAAATATGGAAAGGAACATAAGAATTTCAGTCTCCTGATTTGTAGCAGAGACTTGTATTCTAGTGCAGTGGTCTTCTAGTACATGTTCTGGCAACTATTCTCATGAGCCACTTGTCTTCATCATCAGATAGAGCATGATTACTAAGAATAAATCTGCAAACTTTGTACTTGCCTTTGAAATGAAGTTGAGAATATGAGAATATTTAGAAATAAGCCATCCCAAGAGACTTAGTTTGGTCAGGATAATCTCAGTATTTTTCATTCAACCCCATCAGCATGTTCTTCATTAGCTGAATATGTGAGTAGTGTTGCTGGCTGTGTGTTTCCAAACTAGTGCCCTTAAGTTTTATTCTGCAATTGCAGTTATGCGCAACTTCTTTAGCTGTCGATCTATATACAGTGGTGCCTTATAAGACGAGATTAATCCGTTCCGGAAGAATGCTTTTAGCGCGAAATTCTCGTACAGCGGAACGAGGTTTCCCATAGGAAACAATGGAAA
>JANHZU010005718.1:292058-308674 GCA_032468055.1 Acrochordus granulatus | reverse complement strand
TCAGAAAAGAGCACAAAGGAGGGTCTAGGTTTTCATTGCATTAGCATATCCTGATTTATATGTTAAAGGCAAATTTAGACATAATTACTATAATTTAAATAGAGAAAAAATATAAATTTTGGGCAGAACTATGATCAGGGTCCTTTGTGTGAGCTTCTGGCCCAACTTCAAAGCTGCTAGTCTTAGTCTTCCTGATTCCTTATCTTTAAACTGGGCATAGACTAGACCAATGTTCTCAACCTTGACAACTTTAAGATCTGTGGTCTTCAACACCCAGAATTCTCTAGCCAACTGGAGAATTCTGGGAGTAGAAGTCCACACATCTTAAGCTGAAAAGGTTAGAAACATAGGAGCAGGCAGTTCTGCCTAAACCAGGATGATCCAGAAAAGCGAAGGAGGAAAGTCCATTGTGAGGAAGTCCACCTGGAACCAAGACAAGTTGTATTTTGGGAGGACATTTGTAAACTTAAGTCTCCTTTGAGTCAAACTTAGTATCCATGATTTGGGATTATTTTGTGTGTGCATGTGTATGTGTGAATAGTACAGAAGTGTTTCAACTTTCCAATCTATCCTACAGTCCTTATTACCCTGATGGTCTCCTATCCAAGTACTAATCAGATCCATGTCAGCTTTTTTTCATGATTAGCCAAAATTGAGGTCTTGCTATCTAACTGAGCAAGTGGGGGTAGGATGGATTTTATTATGAAAAGAGGGAAGTGGGTGGTAGTAGTAAAGCCAACAACTTCAGAATATAAAGAAATATTTAGGTAAGTATCAGCAAGAAGGAAATTAAGAAAGAGAGGATACTCATCTGCTTTTTTGGTGAGCTGCATGGAAGAGGAGCTTAATTGCTCTGGCCAGTTTTTGTATTACTCTTGATTTACTAACTTTCTGTCTGTATGAAATTAAATAATTGTAAGAAGCAGTAAGTAGAGAGAGGGATGAAGAGTCTAGTGATTCTAATGAGGAGAGATAGCAGAAGATAATGTATCACAAATAGAAAAAAATGCAGTGCCTCTAGGCCAACACTCAAGATGGAGCTAACTCTGAACTCTAGGAAGACTGTCTTTATTATTAGCTAGATAAGCATAACTGCCGCTTACATTTGTAAGAACTGAAATGAAGTACTCTAGTATTATACAGATAAGGATGACTGCACATTTTTCCCAGCAAGGGAAGATTGCAATGTGAATTCATAAGATAGATATGACCCTGGTTACTCCAGAAGAAACAGATGCATGTAAAAATTCTGTTATCTGCATTCTTTCTTAACTAATATTTTAGCTGATTAATGTGTGGAATGGAAGATTTTTATAAAAGTAAGAAAGGGGACCCCTCGAAGGGGACCATTTTGGACAAGAAAGGAGGTCAGGTTCAGTTGGGGAGCTCTCCTTGCATGTTGTTTTATATAAGTTGTTGTTTTCCTCCTTTTTAACCAGGAAATGCTCTGTGTTTATTACCAGGTTAAAAAAAATATGAATCAATTTCTTATCAGTGAGAAATCTCGTATGTGTAGATTAGGGATAACATATTTAGCAGTAACCTTAATTGGTGGGTCTGATTCACAGTAACATTTAAGATATAAAAGTCCCCATGTTTGATTAAGGTTAAAGGCAATTCAGTGAAAAATAAATAGAAAATGAGTATTTACTAAGATTAAATAGAAATAAAATAAATTTCAAAATTTGCCAGTTAAAAATGCTATTATCTTCTGAAAGGCAGAAGCAGAAAAACATAAAATGCAGTATGTATGGTCTGATGGTTAAGGCACCAGGATAGAAAGGGGAGACTGTGAGTCCTAGTCCCACCTTAGCCATAAAAACCAGTTGGGTGACCTTGGGCCAATCACTCTCTCTCAGCCCAACTCACTTTACAGGTTATTGTTGTGAGAAAAATAGGAGGAAAAAGGTGTGTTAAATATGTTTTCTGCCTTGAGTTATTTGTACAAATAATAAAGGTGGGATACAAATAAATTCTAAAAGGAAAAAAAGGAAATGTTCATATTAAATTGCACCTCCTAGGTGCAATGAGATACTTGAGAGAGTTCAGATAGCAATAAGGCAGACACCACTACTGATAATGTTCTGAGTGCCAGCTACAAAACCAGTTTTGCTGCTCCAGTAAACACAGGCAAAGAATCAGAAACTAGTTCAACAGTCTCTACTAAATCTACTTACTAAATTATAGCAATAAAGGTTTCTATGCAGAACTAAAATAAGCCAAGAATAACACCTAATAAAAGGCAATCAGTCATGAAAACATCTGTCAGATTTCTTGTTTTTCAACTGCTCAGTCGTGTCCACTTTATGATCCCATGGATCTCAGAATTCTAGACCTTCCTGTCCTGCACTGTTTCCCACATCATACCAAACCCACACCCATCATGTCTACAATGCTATCTAACCATCTCATCCTTTGCCATTTCCTTCTCCTTTTGCCTTCAATCTTTCCCAGCATCCTGGTCTTTTCCAATGAGTCCTCTCTTTGCATTATGTGGCCAAAGTATTTGAGCTTCAGCTTCAGTATCTATCCTTCCAATGAACAATCAGAATTAATTCCCTGTAGGATTGACTGCTTTGATTTCCTTGCAGTCCAAAGGACTCTCAGGAGTCTTCTTTGGCAGCACAATTCAAAGGCATCAATTCTTCAATGCTCAGCCTTCCTTACAGTCCAACTCTCACAGCCATTCTGGGAAATGGTTTAAGTTTGAAAAATACGCATACAGCAAAATAGTCCATAATCTTGACTCAAGCAGTAAGCATTCACTCTGTTGCTTCATATAACCTACCACAAAATTTGAAAGGTAAAACTCTGTGGACTTTCTTGAGTAGGAGTTGATGCTGTTGATACACATCAACCTTTTTGAAGCAGCAGAACCAAAATCAATCAGATAATGCCCCAATCAGATTGTAGAAATTTTACTTATTTTAAAGCACTTTCATTTCCTTTTGAATTGCACACATGTTTATGCTTTTCAATGAAAATTAAAGAAAAAAATTATTTAGTTGCAAGTTTCCTTTGTACTGGAAAAGTGTACAGATGTAATAAGCATCTATATATTAAAAGACATCTGGGAGGTAGTTGTGGGCAGAATTGAGTGCTGATCTGAAGAGACTTTCAAGGCATGCCTGGATCCATTACATGCTATCAGTTAGTAGTTCATCAGTCTTAATAGTATTAAGATCAATCAGAATATTATCCATGCTTTTTAGAAGATGATCCAGTGGCTCACATTGTTCCAAGTGGGGTTGATATTTCAAGCTTTTGGATTCTTATTTGCAAGTACGCCTCTTACTGTTTCTGAATTATGCTCATGGACTTAAATTATAAGGCGCTTATTTTTTCTTAACTATTAGGATATATACTTGTTTGTTTATAATAATTGATATAACAATCCTGCATACCTTCAGATTTAAAATGCATCTTTTTTGTCTTTTATCAAACTGAATCATGTAACTAAGTTCTTTCAAAAAGTAAGCTCATAGTTAAAGCAAATAAAATGTTCTGTGCAGTTATTTCATCCTCCCTTGGCTAACAGCGCTCTTGTGATATGAAGAAGAAAAAAAGGAAAAAAATGAACCACTGCAAGGTTACAAATGGAAACTAGCATTGTTTGGATTTTGCCCCCTTCCCCTGGCTATGCACACAAATAAAATTCCATGAATTAAGCTGAATATTTGCTCAGTACAAGCTCAAGAAAAAAGAAAAGAAAATACTCCAAGCATCATGGAAAATGTGAATATGTATTATGAGCCAGATGAGCTTTAGATAAAATATTTAATGCATTATGAAACAAAACCATGTAAAACAAATCCATAGGCTACAATTATACATTTTATAATTGTATAATGTATATATTTTAATTTATAAAAATAGCTTAAGACAAGGCATTACATTGCTTGTTATTTAACAAGAACACAATTTTAAAAGTAAATTTAGTCCATTAGGACAGAGGTTTTTAAACTTCTTCAGCAAGAGAACATATGAATTAAAAAAAATCCTGGAACTCCTGATTGACAGACAGAGCTTTACTGGTGGAAAACTAACCGTGTTTTATTTATTATTTATTTGCCCTTCATTTCACCTGGAACCCTGTTGTTCTATGGAACAGTTTGAAAAACTCTGCATACAACATAGGATTGCAGCATTGGCTCTGGGTTTTCAGATCGTATATAAAACAAGCACAGGTAGTCTTGTTTACCACAATTGGGACTAGCAACTTGGACATTAAGTGAAGTGATTACTAAGTGAAATTGTGATTGTGTGTATTATCTTACTTCACTTTTATTTTGGTTGACAAACCTGCAAAAGTCGTGAATGCATGGATTCATTGCAAAATTACTTTTTCATCACCATTATAACTGGGAACTGCTGCTAAATGAGAGAGTTGCTAAATGAGGATTGACTGTACTATAAATCACTATGTTTTTTATTTGTGTTCTCATTATTGTGGAATAGCAATGTATGGCTTTGTCTTAATTCATTTTCTGCTTCCTTAATTCATTTTTTGCTCTCTGCACAAAATAAACTTCACTCGAAATACCCTATGAAATGGCTCTTTGTTTCAGTTTTCAGAAATGTTTTAGCTGTTTTTTCCCCAGGGAAGGGGCAGAAAAAGAAGGTAGAGAGCATCAGTCCAGGCAAAGAAGGCCACAGAGCAGCTTTGATCCATTCCCACCAAATCTCACTGAAGTGTCACCCATCCTTATTTTCCAACTCAGCACAATCAAGTTTTGTTGTAGATGCTCAGGCACCTTTGAGTTTCTCAGCCACACAGAACCTTGAATTAAGTCCAACATGGAGTTTTGTTGGAAGAATCGCCCCACCAGCATCTGTTTCGTTGGCTAAACCTAAGTCATATAATGTGTGAAGTAGTAATATGGGCATGAATAATTCTAATTAGGGAGATGCTACTCACTCCTGACTAACTACAGTTAGGTTCTAAATGTCAGAGATTGATAATTTCCAAATGTAGCAAGTCCAAGCTGCTGCTGCTTTAAGGAATTCTCCTTCTTCACTGTCTCCCCAAATCCCCTGTAGGAATGATTGGCTCCATTAGATAAAGGGGACACCAGAAGTCATTTTGTTTGTAAAGGAATTGTGTCTTGTCCTTGTGAGCTGAACTGACAGTTGGGAAAAGGAGGGAGATTTGTGGATGGCTTTTGCAGTCTTGTTTAAACAAGGAGTAGATGGGCAGGCTGGCAAGCAGAGTGTTTCACCTTTCATGTTTATGTTTTTCCCCTTAATCTGGGACAGAGGGTTTTGAACCAACAAGGATGGAAGGGTCTTTTCAATTGCAAATGTCTTGTTGTGAAGCCACCTGTCACACGCTGACCCCTGACCCTTGTTCCTCTTTTTTTTTCAGCTGTCTCTGAAGAGACATGCACATCTTTGTGGGAAGCAGGTCTAATTTTCTACGTTCAGTTCCTCAATAATTATTCAATGAAAGCTGCCCTCCAGAATCCGTCCCCTCCCCCTTTGTCACTTGGCCTTCAATTCTCATACAGGCTGGCTGTGTCCCAGTATAAAATTAACACTTTTCCTATGGACTGGTTTTCCTTGTTTGGGTGAGGTGCATGATCTATATACGTGCAGTCTGAGAAATATCCACTGTGATTAGGATCAATGCAGAGGATAAGGGAACAGAAGTTCTGGAACTACAGATCAAGGAGTAAATTGGTTTGCTTTATACTTTACTGATCCTTTCTCAATTAATTTAAGTGGTACCTATTTATCTACTTGCATTTTACATGCTTTTGGACTGTAGTACTGATCCCTTTTGTTGTGTTAAACTGAGTTAAATTAAGGTATTGATGAATAAGAAAAATAAGGAGAGGTTTGGGCTTAGACAAGTTATATAGCTTTTTCAGGGGCACATTGTGATGCAAGTATGAAAAATGGCTAAAAGCAAAAATTATCCATAACCTTCCTGAAGTGTTGTAAACAATATTTTTCAAACAGTGTTTTGTTCATATCTCTTTATTCTAAATCTATTCCATTTCTAAGTTAGTCTCTAGGGTTATTTTTTAAATTTGTATTTAAATGTATATTTCAAACACATTTTCTCTAAAATGAATGGTTTAAAATAGAGTTTTATCCATCCTTTTTCTTACTATATGGAACTAAAGCCGCACTAAAACATTTCGTGTCTTCTTCTGTCTGATCAAGAATAATAAGAATTGTAGAATTCTGAAGCCCTGAAAGTATTGTATCCTAATGTTTGGTCTTTTTCTTGAATTTACAGAGGTGTGAGCTATGTCCCCATAAAGATGGAGCACTGAAACGGACTGATAGTGGAGGTGAGCTTATTTTTGGAAGTAGCAGGACAGTCCAGAATTCATTTCTCAATTTCATCAAGGAATATTTTCTTTTGAACTACTTTTTTCATCTTTTCCTTCTGCTACATGCCATGAAGACTCATGGTGGAGTTAAAATTAAATCAAAATAGTAACAAAGTAATCAGAGTCACTTGTTTGTGAGATGGGTAATCATATAAAATTGACTAATAAATAAAAGTTGACAAAAAAGAATAAGCAAATAACTATTCAGGTCATTATTAAGAAGCATAGCATGATTAGATTTCAATCACCAAATACCCTTCAGAGTAGTTCCATTTTTTCAGATTTCTGAAACTCATAGGTCGAGGCTCTTCAGGGGGTATGTATTTCAAAGGATAAGTGTTATTCCTGAAAAACATTTCTCATTCTCTCCCAAATTTCCCAAGGGCAGAAGACTTGAACGTATTCACACAGGACACACACACAAGACAGGTACAGTCTTGTGAAGTAAACAATCCTGCAGGTACTAGAGAGACTATTTTAGGTCAAAACCAGTACTTTGAATCTATACCTGGAAGCCTATTGGCATCCCATGAAGATATTTGCTAACTCCATTGGAAAGAAATGTTAAGAACACCACTTCCTTACTCCTTCTCCAGGATAAGGAGTCATGTGTCATTTGATCACTCTTACAAATAGTAATATGTTTTTTGGTTCACCCAGTAGCAATTTTTTAGGCAGTCTACATGAGAGTTTTTTGATAATCAAGGCTGCTTTAGAGCTGTGGATAAATGAAAGTTGGATCTGTGAGAAAGAAATATGGCTGGTTGGGAAGCTTGTAGAGAGGAATCAACAAACTTCATTTTTATGTGACAATAAATCTTGTGCATTACCATAAAAGAAGGTATCAGTCTCACATTAGGTTTTTTCACGTCATCAAGTCAATGCTCAGTGCAGGAATTACAGTTCAGACATGTACAATAGGATACAATCACAACAACAATTACAATATTAATTCATAGCTGTAGATGCAAATCTAAATAGAAATATAATACTTCTCACAAAGGTGGGGAGAATACTACAATCAGGGAATCTGTTGAGTCTCCAAATGCTGATTGCTGATGGTCAGACTCAAAGCCCTGCTCTTCTTCCTTGATAGGATTAGATGCTTTAAATTAAATTTGAGTTAGATAATCTTTATGTATCTTTTTTCCATATAGAAAACAAGTAACCTGTGTACCAATAATGAGTATGTGGAGGAAAATCTAGATTAGAATCCTTTTCCCCAATTTAGTGTTGCTTTTGTAGAGATATTTGGTTCTGTTTAGAAAAACAATTTAAAGCCACACTTGTGGTTTGGACAACGAAGTTTTATTACCTCAATGAAAATCAGACCATAAAAGCCTGATTCTCCTCCAGGATACCTAAACCAATTACTTTTTGTTCATTAATGTCTTTCTTTGGCATATTCCTTATTTTCTCCACATAATGTTTGTTCTTCTGTCATCCAGGCTGGGCCCATGTTGTCTGTGCTCTATATATCCCTGAGGTGCAGTTTGCAAATGTTCTCACTATGGAACCTATTGTCCTCCAGTATGTGCCCCACGACCGTTTCAACAAGGTAAAAGAGAGATCTACCACAATCTACCCAACCCACTTCTATTTTGAACTCTCAAGGCCAATCAACATGTTAAATACTCTAGCTTGTAATTTCCTTTTTGTTGTTTACATTACTGTTTCTTTTCTAAAAAGTGTAGGAGCCCAATCTTGTGCAGATAAAAATGAGCAAAGATTTCCTCTTATGATATCAACTTATGGTGACCATATGAAAATATCCATGAATTTTCTAGATCATAAGACAAACATGGCTTCTCATTGCTTTGTTCTGGGTTGTTTTTACAACTTCTCATCTACCAGAATATTAATCTGGTATTTCTGATAATCCCCCACTCTAGCATTTACCAGGTTCAACTCTGCTTAACTTCAAAACTCAGGAAAGACTGACCAGGTAACTTAACAAAATGTTATGCCTCTTTAACCCATGCAAGTTTTTTTTAGAAGTAATTGTTTCTCTTTTACATATTCATGGGAGGGAGGAAGAACAAATTTAAAAATTAGGGACAGGTTTAAATCTTGCCCTTCCACACATGGAGGTGTCAGTCAAGACTGCATTCCCATTTGCTTAGAGCAATATAAGATACACACACACAAAGACAATTGCATTTTACTTTCAGAAACTCATTTTATGGAGTTGGAAGAACCACAAGGGCCTCACTTCCTATAGTGTGCAAGGAAATCAATTAAATCTTGCTTGAGAAATGGCTTTCCAGTCTCTTAAAAATCTCCAAAAATGCAGAACCATAATTCTGTACTGTTCTATCATAATAGATATCTTAATACCTTATATCATATTATGTGTTATTGTCCTTAGGCTCTTTCCAGAGATCACTGTCCTATCTTGAATGGCTATGAATTCTACAGTTCCAATATTTGAAGGGCATTAGACAATTCTCTGTTGTTATAAGTTATTACATATTGGCACACCAGTACCATCCATAAAATTGCATTTTGAGCTCTCCACACAGAAGCATATAATAAATGCAGATGAATATTGTTCTTTGTTGCAGACTTGTTACATATGTGAAGAACAGGGCAGGGAGAGCAAAGCAGCTTCTGGAGCCTGCATGACTTGCAATCGTCATGGCTGTCGACAAGCCTTCCATGTTACTTGGTAAGTCTATACTATATGTTTCAAAATCACTTTTTTCCACTCCAGTATCTGTTCCCTAACCTATCAATTTTTTCCATCACTTTTATGAATCAATGAGATACTGTTAGCTAGTAAAAATGAAGAACTCCTTTGATTGTAGCATTCTTCTGGATCCTGAAAGTTTTACAGATTTTTTTCTTCTGGCTTATTTTCCCTCCTTTGTGATATATCTTAAGAATACTATTTCCACTGAAGGGAAGGATTGTGCCTATTTACCACAACCCTACCCTTCCAATCCCCTGTTATTCACCCAATTAAAATCACAATTTTCTTTACTATTTCAAATCTGAATAGGGGGATGGTCATCACTTTGGAGATTTAATTTTCAGTCTATTTTTTATAAATAAATTGTCCTTTGTCTTTGCACCAAAAATAAAGCAAAAACTTTAAGTAGTGTTTTAAAATAAAAGAACTCGGAGTGGATAGGGTGGGAGTTACATTTCTGAGAGAGTAATGGAAAGCAGGAGACTGTTGAACATTGCCCAACTTTTTCTCTACCACACTACATATCTACTTTTCTCTAAACTGGGCATAAACATGAGTGAGGAAAGTGACTCAGAAAGAGATTTCTGGGAAAACAGTGGAAGGGAAAAGACAAAATATGCATTCTGCAACTGCCTTCCATTTCTTTCCTTAGATATTACTCTGTCCTTCCTCCTTTTTATAAGCTCCAGAGCATATAAAAGGCCCAATTCCTGACCAAGTTCACTTAGAGATTTCTTATTAGGTGAAGAAATAGACAGCAGGCGAAAGAGGCATGAATTAATAACAGCCTTCTTCTAATAAAGGACATAACCTAACAGAAAGATATATGACCCTTCCTGGTTTTTTACTTTTTTAAAGCAGGTTAGTTCTACTCTTCAGATCAGAGGCTTAGATCTGGGCTTTTGAAAATCAAATGTTTTTCCATTTGCCATATCCTTTCTTTATTAACAACAGCAAGAAAATAGACAATAGACCAACTGTTAACTGTTAATAAATGAAGTAAATATCCTTATCACTAACGAATATACTTCTGTTAAAATATAAGGGTATACCCTACCAATATGTACTATATGAGGTCACTTTGAGTAGATCTTGTCTCCTCTGCGATGTTATCAACCGTTACACAAAATTTTAGATATCCTTATCCAAAATGACAGAACAGTACTGCAGATCTATCTTCATTATAAATCATGATTGCAATTGGAACCACTAAGCAGCAAGGAGATATTGTATTTTAGTTGTTTGCTCTGTAACTATTTCAGTGCGGATCTCTCTGTTATAAGTGTGCTGGACAGGGTGAGGTGATGGGTGGAGTAAATTATTTCTTTTATTTGCATAACCTCTTTAAAATTTCAAAAACGTTAAATTAGTGAGTTAAGGAGATTAAAACTTAGTTTGGCTGTAATGCCCAGGGCTAAGTTTAAATCAATTCATTTCACATTTCAGTGCTCAGATGGCTGGACTTTTGTGTGAAGAAGAAGTCTTAGAAGTTGATAATGTGAAATATTGTGGCTATTGCAAGTACCATTTCAATAAAATGGTGAGTCATTATTTCTTGTAATCATCATAAATAAAATTTACAGTTTAACAAAAGCCATGGATATAACCCTGGAGATTTTTGTATGCGTTTTCCTCCTCGATTATGGTCATTTCCCATATACCTTTAAATTCAGCAGCTTAAATAATTAAAGTATCAAAATACCAAATTCAAAATTCCAAGAAAGGAGATCAATAAGGCTGACTATGTAGGAGAAGAAATTGTTTGTGAGTATAAGAGAAAGATTACAGTTATTTGAGGGAGAGGGATGGTTTAAAAATGTGAATTAAATGAATAAAATATTACAACAGGTATGCACAACATTTTCCAAGCCAAAGGTTCCTCTTGGTTTTTGAGAGGCATGTTGGAGGCTGCACTGCGAAGAAGTAGTGCAGGATAAAGAAGTGTGTAGAGAGGTCAAAAATTATTTAGTCTTTTAATTAAATTTATGAATACATGAAATACAACTGAAACACTGAATCATGTTCACATTCTGTTAAATAAAAGCAACAGGTTTGTGGCAACTTTTGTAATAGCTATGGGGGATAAATTTAAAGCTGTTGGAAATGGTATATGGTACAGGATCTTGGGTTGTACATCAATCTTAAAAACCATTGACTCTACTGAAAGCAAGCCATTGGTTTTAGCAAGATGATAGTGGTTTGAAGGAGGCTTTCTTTCCAGTGATCATAATTACATATTCTTTTCACTGGTAGGTTTTTAGTTTTGAAAACCTGCAGTACCAGAAATATCAAATGAAACACTTAAAAAAAAATACCTTCACCCCTACATGAAGGAATTTTAATTTTTTGCAGCATTAATGCCTGCTTCTTTCATCAAGCCCTACCTATTTAAATTAAGTAAGAATGTCATCTTAACCCAGGTAATCATACACCAAATTAAAAAAGGAACACAATCCTATCCCTTAGATTTTTTTTGCAAATTATTTGTAGATCTTTTCTCTTCCTTACATTTGCAACCACGATCATTGTTTTTCTCAAATGTTATAACTGTTTCTTGTTTGAGCAAGATTAACAGCCAATGTGAAGTAAAAGTCATCAGTTCTTTCTAGTAATATCAATCTGCTTCTGTAGGCATTTTATTTTGATTTTTCTTTTCCTGTTGTTTTCAATGTTTTCAATAGCAAACTTAACTGAAGAATTCCCAGAAAATAGGGTCAAAAATAAGATCTAATACTACATCCATATTAGTTAACTTGTATTTGCTATGTTCATGAATAATAGGAACTGCATCAGCAAAATAACATAAGAGTAGCATTTTAAAATTAAAACAGCATATTAATAAGAAATTAAATCCCTGCTCAGTAACACCAACTTCTATCAACTTGAACCCTCTCATAGCAAAATTAACAATATTAATGAATTATTATTTAAGATTGAATTAATCTTAAAAATAGATTAAAACTTTACCAAAAATGTATGAGAAGACAAGAAAGCAGAATCTCCCTTTCCTTATTATCCATTCCATCATATATGAAGTTAGCTATTCTCATTTGCGAAATAGGACCTGATGTTTTATGTTTGCATAAATAAATTGTAATAACTGGTCTACGTATGTTTCCTCCAAATCTGTTCTTGCCAGTAATATGCTTCTTTTAGTTCCTCATGAGACTTCCAGAAGTTTCAGGGCAAGAGAACATGCATTCCTCCATGAATATTTGTAATGGGATTGGTCTGTCAACTATTTGAACTTCACACTAAAAAAAATAGTTTCCCTAACATACCACAATTGATAGGAATGTTGTCAGTTTGTTTAGTCTTGAGCCCAAAAAGTCATTTTGAAATTAATTTGAAATAAATAGTTCTCTGTATGATGCCAATACCATGTCTATATCTAGAAAACTATCTAATCCTTATGTCTAGAAAACTAATGTTTCAGAGATAAAGTTGACAAGATCTCATTGCCCCCACTCTTATGTAGGATATTTCATAACTGATTACAAAGGATACTTCAGCTGTGGTAATAATGTGACTTTCTAGTACAAGTACAAGTAAGTTAAATGCTTGGATCAGTGAACGCTTCCTGTCCCAAAGAGTTATCTCAGTTTTGAATTTTGCCTTGCATTCTGCACAGCCAAGTACTGACTACCTTGAAAATAAATAAATGAGACATGTATAGAAAAAAGCAAAGAATGTGCTTTGCTGGACATGTGCTCCATATGAGTGAGCAATGCTCAGCAAAAACCGCAATCAATAAGATATTGCCAAATGGTTGCAGAAAAAGAAGAAGGCCAAACAAAACCTGGTGCCAAACATTTCAGGAAGATCTGAAAAAGATCAAACTTGAATGGAATGATGTGATGACTGTAGTTGCAGACCAAGAACTGTGGAGAATACTAGTAACCCAATGTGCTTAGCACAAGATGTGATGATATATATACAGCTGTAGATTTGATATCCTTGAGGAGGCATCTGTAGCAGAATCAGTTAAGACAAATGCTGTGATGACTTCTGTTCTTTGGGTGTTGCTTATATAATGACATTAGAGAGAGACCAGTCCTTAGGGCAAGTTGTGAAAAATCTAGTCCATATTTGGAACTCAAGCATGACTTCAGTTAAGAACGATGAGTAGTCCAAATATCCTTTCTAAAATGAAATACCCTGCCCTTTCTTGCTCATGATCAATCACCCTCCTATGGATATCATCTGAAGTAATGTTTCTGATATTACCCTCAAACAATATTTTTGGCATTTGGCATTATTTCTTCATTATTAATATTAACTATAACTGAGCCAATTCACTTCTATGGTTTTTTATCTAATTTTCAGGACAATGCAAGAAAGTTGGTAAGGCATGGTACTCTCAGGGCATAACTAAGGCCCTGATCATAACCTTAATTTTCCATGCCAGGATGACAGAACCTAAGGAACTTAATAACAAAGGGAATAATAGTGCTGATTCTGAATATGTTGCTTTTCTTGTTGCCAGGGTTTAAAAGAAAAGCCACCACATCATCCTGTTAAATTACTCTTTTCTATTAGGACAATAGAAAACTTCCAAATAGTTTGGTTCCTGATGCAGGAAATTCACATGGCACATCCATCCCTCCCCATTTCCAGCCCTCTGATTAAGCCTTATCCTTGGGGAATTCTGTCAAAAAATAAACAGAAGCTAGATACAACTCCTTATTCGTGTGTAAACCCTACTTCTCACTGAGTTTTCAGTAGATGAATGCTGGCTCAGCATCTTCCATATGTGCTGAATATGTGTCATATGAATATGACCCCATCATTCCTAATCAATACCAGTTAAAGTTGGGAGAGTTACAATCCATCATATCTGAAAAGCACTCAGCTTGGAAAGACTACATCTAGATCTAAAAGATCATGTCCTTGAGGAATAATCTGTCTCTCATTCTGCTTCTTCAGATCTTTCTCTTATGTTACCCATTGCATTTTAACCTGTTAATAGTTAACTTCCTAAGTTCAGTTCATGTTTTTTAATAGGGAAATGAAGACCAAGCTAGACTGCTCAGTAATAAAGCAGAAAATCCCAGGTTCTTTCCTAGCATCTCTAAATAGATTTCTGTCTGAAATTCTAACATGTGCTTCCCAATGACTCTCAATGGTGCACTAGCACAATACAGTATATCATAGTATTAAGCACAGGATACTCCACTATAGTTAGATGTGCCAATATTGAGTAGTGTCCTATGATCCTAATTAGAATTTTTTAAAATAATTATCATCAACAAGCAATTGCTTTGAAGTTTAGGATTAGGAAATGGCATTCCTGAAGAATGTGTTTAACCACTGTTCCTTGCAAAGGGTATTCCTGTCCTAAATTATGGTTTTCTCCAACATGAAAGACAACAGTGATATCAGTGGTTTGATTGCTGATAAAATATATGTGATTAATATTGAACAAGAAAGTATAGCAAAAAAATTAAATACTCTCTCTGAAAGTAACACTACTGATCTTCTAAGCAGCTACCTGTGGTAATAGATTATTATTAAAACAAGAACTAGTCCAGAGATCTGTGGTCTTGCATGTTGTTTGTCTTTGAAGCTGATAAGAAGTAATGGCTTGCCATAAGTCATTTCTATTAAGCTTTTGGGCTGACCAAGGTTTTAAGCTAGGGTCTCATGGGCCAGCCAGGATCTTTTTATTCTAAGTCATGACACTGATAATGAGCTCTGGCAGCTTGAAGAATCTCCATCTTGGAGTTTGCTTGACATAAAATGTTAATGGCAATGTTAATGGACCTAGAAGAAAAAAGGTTTTGTAAATCATAAAACCAAACTCTTAAGAACTATTAGTTCTTCCTATTTGCTTTTATTGTTCTCTTCTGCTCTCATGTGATCCAACATCCTCTCCCTAATTCCCACTTGCCTCCAGAAGACATCACGCCATTTTGGAGGTGGTTCTTTTATTGGAGGAAGGAGAAGTCGGTCAGCATCACCTACACAAGAAAAGCATGTGTCTCATCATGAGAAACCAAAGAAGGTAAGAGAGAAGAAGACAAATGAAATAGTAAAATGTAAAGGGTACATACTAAGGATTGAGAATAAATTATTTGATGGATTATACTGTATATTTTAGGATTTTTTCTTCCTAATGCCAAAGCAAATTAAATCAAATAGGCAAGCTTTATCAAAGTTTGTTCTTATTCTTTCTTTTCTACCACACCTGTCAGAATTAGTATTGGTTGCATAATTCAACATCTGGAAATATTAGTTGCTAAAATAATTGGATATTTCAAGAAACAATGAGGACAACATTTGGGTTAATTTAGACTACTTTTCACAAACTCAGTTCTACACTGAGTAACTAGCTAAGTACAGAAGCTTAGATAACTTGTGTTCAAGAAGGAAATTGTAGATATGCAGAAGATCCATTTACTGCAGGCCATACCAATGTCACTCTCTTTGTATATAAATATCAGCTTCAAGGTTTCAATCCAGACTTAAATCCATTCTTATAGGTATATGGGGAATGAAACCAGCATTGTCAATCTCATGACTGTTTTCACTCTGTGTCTCTCTCAATACCTTTGAACCATTTGAGAAGCTTATTGAAATAAATAAGCTTTGTCACTTTCATCATCTTTTATAAACTACTTAATATTGTAAATGTGCATAGAAATGGTCAAGTTTATAGCTTTCAAACAATAATTATATTAGAAAGAATGATTATCCTACCAGAAATGGCACCATTATCAGTATCACTGATTTTTCATTGGCACAGTTTTTACCACAAGTCATCTTCTAGAAATAATTGTAACTGAAACTTAGGAATTCTGAGATTTCATAGTCATTTGTCATATTCTTAGGAATGTTAAGAGATATAAAACCCGCATCTGAAGGGTGTCAGTTAGGAGAGGTTGGATTTGTGCAGATTACATCTGAAAATATTTTGCTACCATATATAGCAGAAATTGTTTTTTAAAAGAAACTGAAGTAAATGGAGCAATATGGGAACAAAGTTATGTCGAATGAATGAATAGAATTAATAGAATAGACCTAAAAAAGGATTTAACTGAACACATCTACAGCAGTATAAACTTTATTGAATTCAGTGGGATTTATTTCTGAACAGAAGTGAAAAAATTGGATGGAGAAAGAAATTTGGAATTGCACTTAATTTTTAATATTATAAATAATTCTTCAATACTCTGGGATTGGTAAAAGGAATGCATCCCCATGTATTGTATCCTCATGTGTTACCATAAAAATAAAATATATTGGAGTTTCTGGACATCTGGTGAAAAATTGGCTACAGGACTCCAAGGAGAAAAAAATATCCACCCACTCCAGTATCCTTGCCAAAAAACCCTATTTTGTTGTTCAGTCGTGCAGTCGTGTCCGACTCTTCGCGACCCCATTGACTACATTATGCCAAGCCCCCCTGTCTTGCACTGCCTCCTGGAGTCTTCCCAAGCTCACACCCATCACACTGATGATGCTATCTATCCATCTCATCCTCTGCCGTCCCCTTCTCTTCTTCCCCCCTTCAATCCTTCCCAGCATCACAGTCTTTTCCAATGAGTCCTCCCTGAGCATTATGTGGCCAAAGTACTTGAGCT